>PVJC01025766.1:0-24512 GCA_004026665.1 Murina feae | reverse complement strand
GAAAACTGTGGTACATCTACACAATGGAATACTATGCTGCTGTAAAAAGGAAGGAGTTCTTAGCATTTGCAGGCGTATGGATGGAGCTGGAGAACATAATGCTAAGTGAAATAAGCCAGTCAATGAAAGAAAAATACCACATGTCCTCACTCATCTATGGATAATAATAACCATTATAAACTGGTGAACAAAAATGGATTCAGAGGCAGAGCAACATCAAACAGACTGTCAAATTACAGCAACAAGGACAGGGACATTGGGCCGGGGGGGTGGGTAACAGATCAGACATGGGACTTTTATGCATGCATTTAAGCATAACCAATGGACACAAAACACTGGGGGGTAGGGGAGGCGGGGGGAAGGGCAGGGGGAAAAAGAGATATATGTACTAATCTTTGTAAAGCTTTATGTAATAATAATTTTTAAAAAATTAAAAAAAAAGAAAGAAAGGAAACATTGGGAAAAAAAAAACACACATCGATGATGAGAGGGAATCATTGACCAGCTGCTTCCTGCAAGTCCCCTATTGGGGATCGATCCTGCAACCCAGGCACATGCCCTTGACTGGAATTGAGCCTGGGACCCTTCAATCAGCAGGCTGATGCTCTATTCACTGAGAAAAACCGGCTAGGGCCATATCTATTCCTCTGCTATCACCATTGTTGGTTGGACAAAGAATGGACATTTGTCCCAAGATATGATCGATAGAGTTTTCTCTCTCTGGAGAATTTGTAATAGGCCTCTAACAGCCTGTATGTAGTTTCTAACTTCTGCTTTTAGACTCATCTCAGACCTAACAGGTCACTAAAATGATATATCTTACTCATGAAATTATTTTTATGTATATATTTGCACAATTATATTTGTATTACTTGCAGTCAAAATAGTTTGCTTAAGTCCAGGTATCAGGAGGAATTATTTAAATCTTCTTAAATGGCTGCTCACTCTAACCTACATGTAGAGGATTAGGAAATATTTAAAGAATTTAAAATTGACGAAAGACATTCTTTTCTGCTTGAACAGCAGAAATTTGAATGCAAGTAGCATAAAATGAATACTTACGTATTGCAGGCTTGAAAAATAAAGATAAGGGATTTAAAAGGCATGATAAGGCTGTCCTTTAGCTCTGTACAGCCTTTGATGTTCAGGAAGCTTGTTCAATCCCTATCAGACAGACATAGCAGAGGGGGAGAAGTCTGTTGTTTCCTACAACAATGGCCATGTCTACTTGGTCCAGAGGACACTATATTATAAATCAAAAGTTCAGGCTTAAGATGAATGCTTTTCTTATGTTTGTAGAGACAGAACCAAAGGACATTTAGATTAAAGGATACTGATAATATAATGTGAGATGTAATGGTTAAGATCAGCATTCTTAGTCAAGTAATCAGTAGCTGTGAAGTGTATCTACTGAAGTTCAGGTGATCACAAGCTTAAATAGGGATATGAAAAATAAAAATAATTGCTTGTGTGGACAAAATATGAATCAGAGATTTCTTTGGTGAACTGAGATCCATCATTAGTTTTATGTGGAAGGTAAAGTCGTAACACAAAAGTAAAAATGCATCACAGAAAAGCAGAACACCAGATAATCCCACTTTGGATGTTCACATGTTTGCATAGACAAAGAGATGAAGCAAAAGACTTTATTTGTATTTAACAATTTATTAGGATTAAATAATAATAAAATTACTACTAATTAAAATTTGTGTGACACAGGTAATGCCTCTTAGAGAGGAAATAATAACCACAACGTTTTACGCCATTAAAGAAGGACGAAAATTAATGAGCTAAGATTTCAATTTAAGAAAAAGACAAAAATAAAACTAATCTAAACAAAATAAAGCCATTATAAACCTAAAGACAGAGAAAGAATAAAGAGCAGGAATTATAGCCCTGGCTGGTGTCGCTAGGTGGTTAGAGTGCTGGCCTACACTCAGAAGGGTCACAGGTTCAATTCCCAGTCAAGGGCATATATCTGAAATGCAGGTTCTATCCCTGGTCTGGTTTTGGCGAGTGTGGGAGGCAACCAATTCCTGTGTCTCTCTCACATTAATATTTCTCTTTCTCTCTCTCTTTTTCTCTTCTCCTCCCTCCCTTATATTTTCTCTAAAAATAATCAATGAAAATAATTCTTTGGGTGAGGATTAACAAAACAAACAAACAAATGAACAAAAAGAGCAGAAATGATAAAAAAAATCAGTAGGGACATTACATTTCTTTAAAATGATTATAAAAATTGACAAGTCTCTAACAGGATATGTGAAGAATAAGAACACAAACACATTTTTAATGATGCAGATAATAAAATGATAGTAGATATAGTTATGGGGAAATGTATGTCATTATATTGGAAACTTTAGTGAAATTGAAACATCCTTAGAGATGTGAATAATTCCAGAAAATAGAAAATTTAAGTTGCCTTTTTCTTATCTTACATTTAAAGGAAATACTAACAAATATTCAAGGAATAGGTCATTCTAAACTTAAGAAAATTCTTCTAGAGACTGAGAAGAGAGAATACTTTGAAACTCATGTCTGAAAGCTAATAAAATATTTTTTTAAAGCTAATAAAATCTTGATACCTAGATCAGGGTAGGACAATAGGATACATGGAAATTATAATTGAATCATTCATGGGCATGAATAATACAAAAAATCAGCAGCAAAATAAATTCAGCATTGTAAAATGATGTTGGATTTATTATTTACCTATAAGATTATTATGTGATGTAGTTTTCCATATTAGCACATTGAAAAGGGAAATATAATAGTTTTATGATAATTGCAATAAATTAACATAACACTTGATAAAATTTAACAGCCATTCATGACAAAATCAAGCAAGATACCTCTTAAAAATAGGAATAGAGGACAGCCTACTTAACTGATAACAAATTTGTATTTTAAAAAGAAATAAAAACAAAATATTTTAATGATTGGATTAGCTGTGGTTCTCTAGGAAAACAGAACAAATAAGATATTAGAATCTCTTTCTCTATCCTCTAGATAGATATCTTAAAAAAGAATCATTTTAAGGAACTGGCTCACTCAATTATAAAGGCTAACAAGTCCCAAATCTTCAGGGTGGGCCAGCAGGCTGGAGACCCAGGGAAGAGCCATCAGGGCAGTGGAAGTCTGAAGGCTGTGTGCTCTTAGTATTTCTTCTTGCTTGGGGAAAGTCAGGCTTTTGCTCTATTCAGGCTTTCAGCTGATTGGTTGAGGTCCACCGACATTATGGAGAAGAATCTGCTTCTCTCACAGTCCACTGATTTAAATGCTAGTCTCATCCAAATACATCTCCACACAAACATCTAGAAAAATGTTTTAACCAAATATCTGAGCACTGTAGCCCAGACAAGTTGACACATGAAATTAACCATTACAATGAGGAAATATTTAAAAGCATTTTCTTTAAAATTAGTAAGATGGCAAGGATGCCTGCTACTAACATTTCTGTCTAGTATGTGATGCAAGTTTTACCTATCATAATAACAGAGAAAAAAAAGAAATCAAAAGTACAATGATTAGAAAGACTGAGACCACGTTTTCATGATCTTCTTAATATGTGATTATCCCAAAGAAAAGTACCTACCCTAGATGGTTTAGCTCAGTGGATAGAGCATTGGCCCAAGGACTAAAGGGTCCCGGGTTCAATTCTGGTCAAGGGCATATACCTTGGTTGCAGGTTCCCTGGCCCTGGTCAAGGGTGTGTGCAGGAGGCAACCAATCGATGATTCTCTCTCTCCCTTCCACTCTCTATAAAAATCAATGGAAAAATATCCTTGAGTTAGGATTAACAAACAGACAAACAAAAGAAATGTTCCTATAGAAAGGTTATTAAATTTAATAAAAGTTTAGTGAACGTTGGGGATATAAGATAAACAGGCAAAAATTCAATTGTATTTCTATACACTATCCATAAACAATTCCAAAAATGTAATTTAAAAAATATCAGGTGCAATGGCAATACATGTATTTGGTAATAGGACAAATATTTCACAAAAGGTAAAGAAGATTGTTATGTATATCACTACACAACTTTAATAAATTAAAGAATAACCATATATTCAATACTGTTTTAATGAATGAAAAATACATACTGTTTTAATGAATAGAAAAACTCACCATTTTGTAGATGTCACTTGTTTTCAAATTGATTTATAGATTCAATATAATAGAAATAATGTCATTTTAAAAGTAAAATGTGATAAGCTCATTCTAAAAGGTATTTGGGAGCACAAGGGCCAAAAATAGTCATGAATACAATTAGTAATGTAGGTAGGTAAATAAAAGGTACATGCAGACGCATGAATCTGAAAGCTGATATGGTTCCAAGTAGCTCAGCAGGTTAATGGGGAGATGATTGACCACTCTGTGCATCAATTAGAAGACTCCCTTGAAAAAGCATTTCACAGGAGGAGACATACAGATGGCACAGAAACACGAAAAGATGCTCATTGTCATTAATAATTCAGAGAACTGCAAATTAAAATCTACAATAAATATCCTTTCACAGTCAGTCTGGCAAAACTTTAAATGCTGCCAATACCACATTTTGGGAAGGATGTAAAGCAAAGAAAACTCTCTTGATTGCTGGTCAAAGAATAAGTTGAAAATACATTGGAGCATAATTTGACATAACTATCTAGTAATGTGCATATCATGTGACAGTTCCATTCTGTTCTGTTTCTAGGTATGTACCTTAAACTCCTGAACTTGGGCTTCAGGGAACGGGTGCAGAAGTGTTCAGAGCAGTATTGTCTCCAAATGCACAATTCTGCAAATAATTCAAAATTGAATTATCCCTACTGCGTGTTCCTACTGCTGCTTAATAAATGAGCCCAGGTTACACAGCTTAAAACAATACCCATTTGTTACCTCCCAGTTTTTGTAGGTGGTTGGCCTAGTTCAATTCTCTGCTTGCATTCATAAGGATGGAGGCAAGTTGTTGCCAGTTGTCCAGAGGCCACTTTCAGTTCCAAGGTTGCCAGTAGCTACTTGCTGTGTGGCTTCTCCTGCTTCAGATTTCTCTGATTTCTTTTATGGGGTCATCTGAATAGATCAGGCCTAGCCAAGAATGTATGCCTAATTTAAAGTCCACTGACTAGGAATTACATCTGCAAATACCTTTTCCAGCAGCATCTAGATTAGTGTTTAATAGAATAGATAGGAGAAAGGATGTGTATACTAGGGGTTGAAAATCTTTGAGGTCATCCTGGAATTCTGCCTGTCACACAGTTTAAATGCTCAATAGTTTTAGAGATCATTCTATTTTTTTCATAATAGTTATATGACAGCATAACTTATATCAGAGAAAAGAAATGAAGTTGAGTTACACATATATACTGGGATCAGTGTCAAAATACACTGATGGAAAATTTTAAATAATATCACAGTATGAGTTCACTTATATAAATGCAAAAAAGTGTAGATAATTATACACAAGATAGGTGGGGGAACTCTAAACATAATGAATTTATTAACATAAACTTAGAAGAAGATATTTCTGGATTGGAGGAAGGAAGGAGAATATAATTAGGTAAGAGAACATGGGGATTTAAAATTATTATTAATGCCATTTCTTAAGCTGGATATTAAGAATATGAATTTTATTAAAACACTGCATATGCATATTTCATACATATTCCATTGTATACACATATTCACATTAAATTATTTAAAAACAAAATTAAATATGTTGAAAGAAAAGATTCCATTTACAAAAGCAACAAAACTATAAGAAATGTCCAAAGTCAACATAAAAATCTGTTAAACCTAGCCATTGTGGCTCAGTGGTTGAGCATTGATCCATGAACCAAGAGATCACTGGTTCAATTTCTGATCAGGGCACATGCCTGAATTGCAGGCTTTATCCCCTATGGTGGTTGTACAGGGAGCAGCCAATCGATGATGTTTCTCTCTCATTGATGTTTCTATCTCTCTATCTCTCTCCCTTCCTCTCTCTCTAAAAACAATCCATAGAAACATATTTTATTTAATTTTTAATATATTTTTAGTGGGAGCCCGGTGCATAAATTTGTGCACTTTGAAAGGAACTGTGGCTGTGAGGCTGCAGTGGGCACAGAGGAGAATCTTGGCTTATCCTTCGTGCCCCCACCTAGCCCCTCCCGCCACAATCCCCTGATCCCCTGTCTGCTGGCAGCCCTGCTCCCACCGCTGCTGCTCCCATGTGCTAATGGCAGCCACTTGCACCTGCTGATGCCCCTCAGGAGCAGTGGAGGTGGAAAAGCCCTGAGGGGTGATCAGGGCCAGCAGCCACCACTTGCACCCACTGATAGTGCCAAGCGATTGGGTCTGGCACCAGGTGCGGGCAGCTGGTGCAAGTGGGACTGGTGCTGGCAGCAGGTGTGGGAGCCAGCAGCAGATGCGAGTGTCTGGCTGGACCACAGCAGGTGGGAGCAGGGAATTTTCAATAACCATCAGAGGCTTGCCTCCATGACGACTGGTGCCCTGCCTTGGTCTGGTGCCCCCGCTCACCTGCTTCACCATCCCATCTCAGCCGATGCCTGTCATGTTCCGCTCATGTCCCCTGGTGGTCAGTGCGTGTCATAGTGACCGGTTGTTCGGTTTTTGGTTGTTCCGCCATTCGGTCTATTTCCATATTAGTGTTTTATATGTATAGACTAGCTGTACCCGGCCACGTGTTGCTGTGGCTCAGTCTGGTTAAATGGAAAAGAAAGAAAAGAGAAAGCACATGTTTCTAATATGTTTAATTGCACAATGCTTGTAGGTATACAATGCACCCTCCTGGTGGCTGCCCCTGGCACACCACAGCCCGCACCCTGCCTGGCTGGTCTGGCCTCGCATATGTGCACCTTTGCAACCCGGGCCCCCCAGCGCCAGCCTGCACCCCTGCTCCCCACCAGTGGCCCGCTCCCCACACCCCATGCCCCGTGCCCAAAGAGGCCTGGCCACTCCCAACTCCCGCCTGCAGGGGCCCTTGCCGAACCACCCAAAAGCTGGAAGAAAAAGGAGCTAAGGAAGCTCCCCTGCCCTCACCCACCACGCTCCCTGTGAGCCCTTGGCTGCCAGCGTGAGGGGGCTCCGAGGCAGCTGCCCACGCACTGAGCCCCAGCCCAGCCCTGGCCTGAGGCCCAGCCCTGTGCTGGTTGATATTTCGCAACATGATAATTGGCATGCCGATTTTTAATTGCAGTATGCGTGGTGGCATCTCTGGCAGATCGAGCGAATACCAAATTTCTGTTGGATAATTAATCGCTTCATCTGCTTCCACAACAGTGTCAAGGGACTTGTATGTGACTGCCTGGCTTTGAATGTTAGACTGAATAATATTTTTAAGTTTGTAGCATGTGTTGCTTTTACATCCAACAGATGGCACTGTTTTTCAAAAAAAGCATGTTTTTACTTGTCACAGGTTTGAAAAAACACGTGCGTATTCGAATGCAAAGTTGTGTCAAAATTTCAAACAGCCAGTGAAGAACTTTCAGAGATTTGAGATTTTGAACAAAAGAACATTTACATTTTTATTTATATAGATTATTGATAGTATTATAGATATCTCCCATTTCTCCCCTCCTTAACTCCCCTTCTTCAAGCTCCTACCCACATCCCTAGGTCTTCAGTACCCAATTGCCTGTGTCCATGGGCTATGCATATCTATACTAATAAATCCTAGGTGGCCCTCGTGCCCTCGTGCCCTCATGTCTACGTAAGATGGCTGCCCCATGTTGTCACAAGATAACCACCACAAGATGCTGCCCCAATGTCATCACAAGATGGCTTCCCCAATGTCCTCACAAGATGGCCAGCAGGAGAGGGCAATTGGGGGCAAACAGGCCAGCAGGGGAGGGCAGTTGGAGGCGATTGGGCTGGCAGGGGAGGGTAGATGGGGCGACCGGTCCTGCAGGGGAGAGCAGTTGGGGGCAATAAGGCAGTTGGGGGCAATCAGGCAGGCAAGTGGTTAGGAGCCAGCAGTCCCAGATTGTGAGCAGGATGTCCAATTGTCTGTTTAGGCAGTCGGACATCCCCCGAGGGGTCCCAGATTGAAGTGGGTGCAGGCTGGGCTGAGGGACACTCCCTCGGTGGACAAATTTCATGCTCTGGGACTCTAGTAAGTATATAGTCTGTTGAATAGCATAAGTATGTCTTTTCAAAAAGAGGATCCCATATTATAAAGATGTCAAAGATATAGTGTAAAACACCAAATTTGTCAGTATTTTCTATTAAATGTATAGTATAAATGTGACTTTCAGTCTAATAGAAACATTATTTTGATAAATACCTCCTCTCATTGAAAAATGAAACTGACTTTAGTAATTTTATACCGTTTTATTTGCCACCTGGAGCAAATGTGCACAGTGGTATTTTTCATGGCACGGCCCTGTGCATCCATCCATGCGGCACATTTCACTGTAACAGGTGCATTTAGAGACCATGAAGAGGAACTTGCTCCCATCATCCCTACTCCAATTTCCCAAATACTGTCTGTGAATATAATCCTCACAACCTGACTTCCTAATGAAGAAAGTAACACATTTGAAAAGGGTTTGAAATGACAGCGTTTGTCAAACTGTTTGTTTAGTAAACTCTCTGGCTGTGCTGTTACACAAGAACTGTCTTGATTAAGGTTAACTGGTGAATAATTAGAGCCATGGCTGACTTAAAAGATTCCATTGGTGGTAAAGTGATAAGAACCTTTAGTGTCTAGATTGAAGGACAAAGCAACCGCCACATGTCAAATTTCAAGAATACTAGGGCCATAACCTTATTAGAAGAATTTTTTTTTTAGTGTCTGGAAACCCCTCGTTGATCTTTGGATAGAGCAAGTCTGATTTCAGCCTCATGTAGTTGGGAAAAAGAAATGTAATGCTGGTCTGCATTTTATTCTAAACCCCATTAACATTTAGCTCAGGTGAAAATCAACCAGTTACATGTTCTCTCTATCTTTTCCCCTTGGGTGGGAAGATGGGCACAGAGAAGAGGCAATATTTTTATCGTTGTTGGACAATGGGCTAGAAAGAATGTGGTAGCCTGTCCCCCACGTCTACCAGGGGCACCACAGTGCAGCCCCCAGATTAATGTTAGCTACAAGCCCCAGCTTCTGAATAATGAGGGCACCAAACATCAAAAGGAACTTGAAGAGAAGTCATAAAATTACTCTTCTGGTATCTTTAAAAACAAGTTAAAAGCACTTGGCAATGGCTGGCTTTAGTAAGAATTTGGGAGCTACAGATGGATTAGGACTTCTGTAAAGAAAGAACTGTTTCTTGTTCTTGTTTTTGTTTGCTATTTACCTTAAAAATTTTCCAATCCATTGTGGACCAATATTTTTGTAAAATACGATATGAGAGTTACTAAATACATTTAGAAAGCTAAAATTCCAGTGCAAATAATATTAGATTCAACAGACATAAAATGATTTGGTTGAATTGTTATAATAACTTATTTAAATTTTTTGACATTTCTGTAGTAATCACAGTAATAGTTTGGCTTGGAGTCCCAAGGTTCTCCTCCACAAGCCTGCACGGTGCCAGGCCCTTTGTGCTCCTAGAAGGCTATTAATAGCACCTGAGCATGCTCAGTCCACACCAGGATCTGGTTCTGGTATCAGGAGATCCCTCCCTTACACAGCCTTTGGGCCAGAGCTCTTCCCTGCACCTGGCCTGGCCTCTGGGGTAAAACTCCCTGGTACTGCGCCTTTCAAGGATGAGGGCCAAGAATATTTCAGTATTGGTACAGTATTTGCATGATGGGCGGTGTGAGCCAGACTCCTGACAAAGGAATATGGGAGGAGAGGTCTCTGGCACCCCATGCACCCAGGTGTTTCTCATCTCATCATTCTTCCTCCCCCATATAACTCCTGAGATCCCGGAAGATTGTGCTGCTTCTGGGCAGAGTGGTCCTGGCTGCAATGCCTGGGGCCTGATTCCACCATTCTCTGCGTAGCTCCTGACACTCATCCCAGCCCTTGACCCTTCCCCCGCATAAGTTTCTGCAGTCACCTGGAAGTCACAGGGCCCATTCTGCGGTCTCCAACTTCTCTCTGTGTGAAAGTAGGAAAAGTGCTAATCTCTGAACCCCAGGTTGAATACAGTTGGACCAGGTATGTGTCAAATTATTTCCTTCTTGGAAGTTTTGAGCAAAATCCACATTCAGTTCTCTCATTCTACAGTTGGTTATTGCTTAATAATTGTTTTATAATATATCGTCCATCTTCATCATGGAGATTTGACATGTTCATAAATTCATAAAGCCTTTTTCCAGGCCAGATCCACATATGCTCCTGACATACAGTATTAGATATTCTTCCAAGAATACTTTATTGCTTGTGAGAGATGATTTATAGCTCACTCAAGAAAGATTAATAGGTACTAAGAGGCACGTTGCTTGCTTTTGTGTTCAGTTTGAATATGTTGTGTTTTGGGCAGATGAACCTTTGATAAATTCAGTGTTTTGTTTTTTTTTTCTTTCTTACAATTGATAATGTTAAGTTTAGATTGGTTTCCTCTAAGTGGTTGGGCTTTGCCTGTGTGTTGTGTTCACCTGGAAATTGAGCCTCCATGTGGACACTCAGGTGCAGCCTTTCCTTATACGATTACAGCGGTCACTGAGTATAAGAAAACCTATCTTCCCTCTGCAGCGCGGGCTAAAAGAAGCTGTTTTAATAATTAGTGAGGAGCTTCACAGGCTACCCCTGGGTCTGGCATGTAACACTGCACCTTCTACCGGTGCATCCTAATTTGTAAGACATTGGCTCATAGATGCATGCTCTGAGGGCCAGGATTTCATTTATCATCTGAAGGAGGCAGGATATTATAAGCCTCTTTTCAAAATAATTTGTTACTAATCAGAACAGTAGTATAATACTGTTCAAAGGCTGTTAAATCGAGTTGTTCACCCATATCTTCAGAAAAAAATCGCTTCTGTGGTAAACCAGTGGTTCTCAACCTATAGGTCATGACCCCTTTGGGGGTTGAATGACCCTTTCACAGGGGTCACCTAAATACATCCTGCATATCATATATTTACATTACAGTTATGAAGTAGCAACGAAAATAATTACAGTTATGAAGTAGCAACGAAAATAATTTTATGGTTGGGGGATCACCAGAACATGAGACACTGTATTAAAGGGTTGTGGCATTAGGAAGGTTGAAAACCACTATGGTAAACAACAATCTGCTTCCCTATTAATAATGTCCAGCCCTCTAGCAACTTCGGCACAAAATTATAGATAATTTTCCTACAAACGTCAGGTGGTCATAATAATCTGGCCACTCAGTGTATATAGACTTTTGGTTACCCCCATCACAGTTAATTCTGTGTACCATCAATCTGTAAGAATCAACAATTTACACGTTTTCAGGAGATTGAGAAGCAATGAAGTACACGAATGTCTAATGCTCTACTGAGCATGAGTAAATCTCCTTAATGGCTTTGAAGTCAGTTCAGGATGTCCCCATTCCTCTGTGTAACCATTAAAAACAACACTTGAAACAGCACTGGACAGCAAACATGAAAGGGTAGAGGCATGGGCTGATTTTGCTTTATTTCAGGGCACTCTAACTATTGAGCAAAATCTGGTAACTTCATTCATCATTCACCATTAAAATGAGAGTAAGAGACATGAGTGATTGCTCAAGCTTTTCCTGTTATAATTGATCCATGTATAAGACTTTTTGGTCATAGCATTTACCTGAAAGGAATATTTTTAAAAGCCATTTTATTAAATTTTTCCAGGTGAAGCTTTTTAAAAAAGCACCCTACTTTCTTGTTTTCCCCTTCTCTAATTGTAAGGGAGTGCTAACCTCATGGCTGCTGACACAGCTATCAAGAATTAACCAGAACAGTATAAGATGGGTCTACATCCCAGATAGTTTATATGTGCAGATTAAGGACTTCTAATGATTATGATCTAAGAAATGCCAAAAGTTGAATCCTAAAGCAACTTAGGTTCTTAACCACCTAAAAATACAGTTTCCTCACTACGCTAAATAGACATTACACTAAATAGAAAATGCTAGTGTGGGGAGAGGAAACTGTTAAGTTGAACCATATTAAAATGACATTATCATGTCTTAGAAATCATCAAATATTACCAATATCATGTGGCTCAATCTAACAGATGATGTAGCATGTGTTTTCAGACTATTCTTTAAAGTTCGAATGTAAAGCGATTTAAAAAAAAACACAAACAAGTTGTATACTTTTGGTAAATGTCAGGGCCAGCCTGACAGGTGAACCAGGGTGGCTGAGGTAGGGAGGTGGGAATTGAGAAAAGGAAAGACAAAAAAAAGCTGGGGTCAGGTCTGCAAGTCGTTGATCGACTGCAGCAACTTTATTAACTGAGTAATGCCTTTTATACACAAACACTGAACAGGAGGCTCATTAACAGAAATGTATTCTTTGTTTCTATAAATATCTAAGGGAGAGAATCTTTGGTACAGCATATCTCAGTAAATAGTTACAGACTTCTTGGCAAAGCCATGAAAGAATGCTCTCATTCTACTGATAATTCGCCATCAAACAAGCCTGGGAAAACTGTGTGGGTAGAGGACTGTATCTTATCAGTCCCTTTAGGTGCAAGGATTTTGTCAGCTTACACCTGGCCCCCAACAGATCCCCCTTCTTTATTTTTTCAATTAGCCAATTAAATTAACCTGAAAACTTGATTACTATTATATTGTAATATTAACAGAAAGGATTGTTTTCATCCTTGAGAAGGTCCCGTGCATTTCTGGTGTTAGGCTGGATTTAGATATAGAGCAGCTGCTGTTGGTCAAGTCTCTATTACCTAAGGCCCAATCCGAGCCATGTCAAGCCTCTGTTACCTGGGTCATGATATGAGCTGGGCATGGGAAGTGAAGCAGCCATGGGGCAGGAGACCTCCCTCAAAAGGGGCTAGGATTCAGGTCCCTACAAGTATAGGGGGTGAGGTTCTATGCCTCACCTCTGTTGACCCCCAAGTTCTCTCCTGATGGCCCCTCTGCGACTGTGCCTGTCTTAGGTTGTTCTTCCCTTGAGGAATCTTACTCATCTCTGGCTAACCAGCCAACCTCCGGGGCCAAGCAGGGCAATGTGAGGTTCATCTCTGTCTCCTTGATAGTCTATGCCTCCATGGCATCCTCACCCAGCACCTGCCTTGGGATCCCACCCTGGCCACTGGTGGGACCCCGGCACTGATCACAGATCTTAGGAAACCCAGGTTGCTTCTCCAGAGACAGCCCAGTTCATACCTTTGGGTGAGAGACAGATCCATGGTACCAGCCACTACCAGGCTTCAACCTAAAGCTCAGGCAACAGCTGTGGGCAATTGGATTGTAATAAAAGAGTCCCTCTTAGCAAAAAGGGCAAGAGGAGCCAACATAGAATGCTCAAGTGCCTTCCCAAGGGGAACCTCCACACAATAGAAGGGATTAAATCCTTTCACGTCCTTTTCATATTATTACCAATTAAAAAAATTAGTTTGTAAGTTTGTTTGGAATAATTATACAATATGCTGTTATAAAATATCAAAAATTATAATAACATTGTTCATTAAAAATATTTGGTAATACTTTGCTAGGGAGTAACAAAGCAGAACATGCATTATTAATAGCTTAAATCTACTAGTATCTAAAGTAAAGTTAGTCTGATCCCAAACTGCTAACAGGTGGTTGTGAACTCAATTCCAATGCCACAATTGACAGCATGGCAAGAAACAAAGTCTCAGCAGTTCATTGTTTGCCTTTATGAACAATTATGGCTTTGGCCTCTGCTGTTAGCTTCTTCAACTGTCCCCAAGTTGGTGGAGATGCTTTCTGAGTTGCCCATGATCTCTGTGGTGGTGGTGGTGGCATGAGTGCTAGTGGATTGATCCACAGCCTCTTGAATGGTGGAGTGAGTTCTTGTTCTACCACTTTGTCCTCCATCTTGACCTTGGAAGGGCCGGACATAGCAGCTGGGGATCCAACGGGGCTCAGAGTCCCCTTCAGGAAATATACAAACAGACCCTGGAGCCCATATAAGAACAGGGTTGGGGTCATGTCATTGTCCCATAAGTAAGTCTTTCCACTGTACCCAAGGGTGGGATCTAGACAGTGAGGACCACTGTCGTTCTGCTGCGGTTTTGGCCTGAGCATCACCATTTAAAAAATTAAGGGAATAAAGAGCTCTGTTAAGTATGTTAGCAGGGGTATCTACTTATTGCCCTTCTTTATTTTTTCAATTTGCCTTTTCAAGGTCTGATGAGCTTGCTCAACCATTCCCTGTCCTTGAGGGTTGTATGGGATGCCTGTTTTATGCTGGATTCTAAAAGTAGCACAAAACTTCTGGAACGCAGCAATTGTATAGGCTGGACCATTGTCAGTCTTAATGGTGTGAGGAATGCCTAGGACAGTAAAAGCTTGTAAACAGTGAGCAGTAACATGTTTACCAGCTTCACCTGTATGAGGGGTTGCAAAAATAAAACCAGAAAAAGTGTCAATAGAAACATGAACATAAGCTTGTTTTCCGAAAGATGGAATATGGGTCACGTCCATCTGCCATAATTGTTCTGGTTTGTAGCCTTGTGGGTTGACCCCTTCTGTGGGAGGAATAAATGTGGTTAGAGGGCACTGAGGACAGAATTTAACAATTTGCCAAGCCTGTTCCTTTGTCATTCGAAACTGCTGACTCAGGCCAGTGGCATTTTGATGATGGAGAGAATGTGAAGCTTTGGCTGCGTCTAAAGGAGATAATGCAAGATAGGCAGTTTTAGTAAGGTGATCAGCCTAAGTATTTCCTGTAGAGAGAGATCCAGGTAAATCCGTATGAGCTCATATATGGCCAAAGAAACAGGGGTGAGAATGTTTTCTGAGTAAGGCCTGAACCTGTAGTAAAAGAGTAATTACTTCGGATCGGTGTCATGTAAATTAGCAGTTTCTAAATGAATGATAATATTTACAATATAACAAGAGTCTGAGTAAAGGTTAAAAGATTGAGTGGAAAGTTTGTGTAATGCTTAATGTACTGCTTCCAGCTCCACGCATTGTGCTGAAGTGTGATTAGTCTGAAAAACTAAAGGTTGATTATTGATAATTAAGGCAGCTGTGCCATTGTTAGAACCATCAGTAAACACTAAAGCTGCATGAGGAATTGGTTGAGTCTTAACTACTTTGGGGAAAATTAAGGAATGTTCTGTAAAAAATTGTATGAGTTTATAGATGGGTAATGAGAGTCCACTATACCTTGATAACCTAGGAGAGAAAGAGGCCATTTATTGTCCATATGAAATAGTCATTGCCCTTGTTGAGCTTTATAGGGTACTACAATGGTATGGGGCTCTTGACCAAAAAGTTCCAGAGATCTGAGACATCCTGCAAAAATAAGATCTGCTACTGCTTCTGAGTAAGAATAAACTACCTTTTTCAAGGAGGAGCGGGGATGAATCCACTCCAAAGGTCCCTGTTGCCATAAGAGGCCAGTAGGATATACTGGTGTACCCAATACTAAATACAACCATGGCTGTGAATAATCAACTCTTTGTATAAATTGTTCCTGTAAGGCAGTCTCTATGTGGCAGATAGCATTGTGAGCTGCAGGAGTAAGTTGACAAGGGGAGAGTGGGTCACTATCCCCATGAAGAATATTAAATAAAGGTTTAAGGTCATTGGTAGTTATGCCTAAAGTGGGCCTAATCCAGTTGACATCCCCTAAAAATTTTTGGAAATCATTTAAAGTCTTTAGCTTATCTATTCTGATTTGAATCTTTTGATGATAAATTTTTCTTCCCTCTATGATATATTCAAGATATCATATCAATGTCTTTGAACTTTTTCAGGTGCAATAATTAATCCAGATTTAAGAAGAGCTTGTTGTAAGTCACCATACACTTGTTCTAATTGACATTCTGTATAGTGAGCTAAAAGAATGTCATCCATATAATGTATGATATAAGCATGCAGGTGTTTCTCTCAAAGTTCTCGAATTGCCTATCAAACTTTTGAAACATAATAGGGCTATTAGCCAATCCCTGAGGCAACACCTTCCAGTCATAACGGCACATGGGTTCCTGAAAATTAGTAGATGGGACACTGAATGCAAATCGTTCGCAATCAGAGGGATCTAGAGGAATAATGAAAAAACAATCCTTTAAATCTAATACTAATAGCTTCATCCCATTAGGGATTGCTACAGAGGAAGGAAGACCAGGCTATAAAGGTCCCATAATTTCCATAGTCTTGTTATTGTCCTTAGATCTTATAAAAGGCACCAGTTTCCTGATTTTTTCTTTATAATAAAAATAGGAGTATTCCAAGGGCTGGTAGTCTCTTCTATATGCCCTAGATGGAGTTGCTCCTGTACCAACTCATGAGCAGCTTGTATTTTTTCTTTGGGAAGGGGCCACTGCTCTACCCATATAGGGTCATCTGACTTCCAAGATATCTTGTCAGCAGTAAGGATAACAGGAGAAACAATGACCCCCTTCCCCTAAAAATTTTTCTGAGCTGGGGTGGTAACAAGGGCAACACCCAGGGCAGACAGAATGTCTCGTCATCATAAATTCACAGGAATCCCTGGCAAGACATATGGCTGAAAAAATCCAGAATGACCTTCATTGTCTTGCCATTTTAGCATCTGCAAACTCTGTAAAGGAGAGTTGCTCTGACCTATTCCTTGAAGTTGTGTTATAGCTTCCCTATGGGGCCACTGTTTAGGCCAGTGAGCTAAGCTTATGACAGAAATATCTGCTCCTGTGTCTAAAATCCCTGTAAATTTTTTCCCTTGTATAAGTAAAGTTCTCTTAGGTCTTGCATGAGAAATAGCTTGTACCCAATATGCCTTGGCTGAGGAGCCAAAACCCCCCCCCCCCCCCCCCCAGGTTCTGTAGAGAGTAAATTGCCTGTGGCAGGTAGAGGGAGCAAAATCAATTGAGCAATTTTCATGTCAGAGGTGATGGTGATGATATTTCTAGGAGCAGAGGCCATAATTTTAACTTCTCCTTTATAATCTTGCATCAATTACTCCTGGAAAAACTTGTAATCCTTTCATAGTTAAGCTGCTTCTACCTAGTAAAAGGCCAAACATCCCCTCAGGAGTAGGCCTATAGACCCCCGTAGGGATGGCCTGTGGTCCCAATTCTGGAGTTAACACATATCACCCTGTGGATCCAAGGTCCAATCCTGCACTTCCGGGGGTTGCTCAGAATAACTCTTGTATCCGTTTTGCCCCCTGAGGCAGGCTAGGTGCTGTGCAGCCAGCTGGCCTTGAGACGGTGCAGGGACAGCAGGGTAAACAAATAGTGCTCCAATTATTTGCCGGGACTGGGCCGGCCCCCTTTGGGAGTTTCCCCGACTGCTGCTGAGGCAAGGAATTTCCCTGGTCATCTGTCTTTGATCTATAGTCTTTTGACCAATGTTTTCTTTTTTTACATTTAGGACATAGTCCAGGTTGTTTAAGACCTTTGCTATTTCCTTTATTGATTCCTTTATTAGAGGGATACTGCCTCGCCATGTGTCCTGTCCCTCCACAACTGAAACACTTGTGTATTTGACTTTTCCCTGTGTTAAACTGTTGCTGAAGAATTCCTTCAATGGTGGCTCCCTTCAATGCGGCTGCAATGGCAACTCCCTGTATATATGAGGGACCAATATCTGTGCAGATGCGTTATAATCTGAGAGAGTCCCTTTTCTTTGATAGGGCCACAATGCAGCTTGACAGGCAGTGTTAGCATTTTCATACGCCAGCTGTGTAACTATTAACATGCCTGCCTCTCCATCCACCACTGCTCGGCCAACAGCCTGTAATAGCCGAGAGACAAAATCCTGATACTTTTCATCTGGCCCTTGAATAAATAATCTTTGAAAGTTCCTCTGTTTTCTGACCAGAGGTGGGTAACTTTTTCCAGGCTCTGATTCCAGCTCCATTAATTGGCCCATAAGCTTCCTGGGGGTATTGAATTTGATTATGGGTGTCAGCATAGGCTCCTTCTCCTATGAGCATTTCATAAGAAATATTAATCTGGGCAGCTCGATTATGAGCAGCTTGTTCTTTAGCCTTTTCATTATATTCTGATTTCCATAAGAGATAATCTCCTCCTGATAAACAAGCCTTTGCAATAGCTCTCCAATCATTAGGTGGGAGAGCCTCTGAGGCTATAGTTTCCAAAATGGTTAAAGTATAAGGGAAGTAGGCCCATACTGAGTACAGGTTGTTTTTAACTCCTTCAGGGTTTTAAAAGGAAGTGGGTCATAAGTACGCTCATGCTGTCTCGCGTTAGGGTTCACCCGTTCCATAACGGGGAAGGCATGAATGCCCAATTCCTCACCACTTTCCCGTGCCTCCTGTAGAGCCATCTGGAGAGGGGAGAGTGGCACTGGTGCTGCACAAGGCAGCAGAGAACGGCGGGGACTGCCCCCGTGGCATTGCTTTTTCCTGCCAAGAAGTTTTAACGCTTCTAAAAAGTGTTCTAATATAGCTTCTATATCACTATCCTCCTCAGTTCTGGCAGAAAAATATTCTTCCTCTTCTTTTGCCTGATCAACACATGCATCATCATTATGATAAGGGGCAGCAGCTTCCTCAAGATCCTCCTCATCTTGAGGATTTAATTTATCTTTAAAATTTACATTATTCCTTTTTAATATTCTTTCTTTTTTAGAGCCCTTTTTTGTGCCATCACATTGCACATCTCCTTTTTTCCTGGCTTAGGAGATGGTTGATTATGGTCACACCTGGGATCTAAACATTCCTGTATTAAATTCCATAAAGAAAATGCATCAACTGGGGTCTTACTTGTCCCAAGGGCTTTATAATGATTGCGCATTTGTTCTCCAACTTTCTGCCATGTTTCTAAGTTAACAGTCCCTTCTTCAGGAAACCAAGGGCAAACCTCCTGAATGAATTTTAAAAAAATTTCTACTTGCTTGTCACTAACTTTAGTTCCTTTACTATTAAGCATAGACTTTAACATTTGCCCATATAGTGCATTTTCTCTAGATTCTAGCTGTCCCATGCTTTACTCCCGACTATCAAAAAAAATGCTCCTCCTTACCTTAATATTCTGAGTGCACTGTTTATCTGGAGGAGTTCCTCAACGCCTGATTCCCAAGTCCTCAGGTCCCTGCGTTCAGACACCAATTGTCATCCAAACAAGCCTGGGAAAACTGTGTGGGTAGAGGACTGCATCTTATCAGTCCCTTTAGGTGCAAGGACTTTGTCAGCTTACACCTGGCCCTCCAACAGGTAAATGGCTGGAGATTTCCCAAGGAATCGGTCATATTTACTTAAGGTTAATTTAAATTAAAATGGATCTGCTTATTTTAAAAAAAGGAAGAAAAAAATAAATTTAGCTCTAATATCCTGTTAGTCTACAGAAGGATATTTAGGGATAATCAATGAAGTGGTTTAATGGACTCTAGCTATGGCGTTTGAAAGCCGTGTGATTTCTTTTCTAGATATTCAAAATGACATTCAAGAGAGATAGCTTAAGGTAGAAGATTTTCCCCTTTATTGTTGATTTCAAGATATAAAAATATCTTTGTGTATATCTTTGTATTGATTTTTTAATCCACTGGAGTGAATTATCGTGCTGAGTTCTTGTTGTTGTTGTTGTGTTTTTTTTCATTTATTTTTGATTTCAAGATAAAGAAAACCCAGCTTTGTGGGCAATTTATATTGCTCAAGAGCAACTAGTTTCAAAGGAGCCCCACCTTTCCATAGTCACATAAATGGGGTTCCAAGGAAACATCAAGCTCCAAGTGATTGAAGTTAATCAACTCTCCTTTGAGTTGCAATGTTTAGAAAGTAATTTCCATTCAAAATCTTGCCTTTGTCAGCAGTAATTTGGCTCTTTAAACATTTATATTCTGTATTGGAAGGATGTTATGTTATATTTATGAGCACAAAGCAGCCATATGACTTTTTGGTAAAGCAAATGTGTCTCTGACTTCACATCTGTAAAACTATTCAAGGCTTGGTAGAATTAATTTTCAAAATACATGCATTTATATATTTTATGAGTAACAAAAACTCATTGCATTTCAAACTAACAAACTCTTCTGAATTATACATAGATATATTGCTCTGTGCTTGTCAAGTATTACTTATCAATGTCAACTCTATTGTCAATTACATTTTAAATGCATTAATCTCAATTTAGTATCTTTCAAAGTTTTTCATACTTATCTTTCCTTAAACAAAATAATTTACTTTTTCCTCACCACCCATGTGCTAGGTACTGAGCAAAGTGCTTTTATATATCTTAACTCATTTCATTGTCAAAACTCTATAAGTAGATGTAATCCCTAATATCTGTTCTCAGATGTAAAGGATGATATACCTCGTGACTAGAAGAAGTAGCTTGAAGCCAGGTGTCTCTATATCATTCAATAAGAGTTGCCCTGCAATGCTCACTGCAGGAATAGCTAGATGTTTTAAAATTTCCACACTAGTAGAGCCCAGATTTTAATTAAAGTCACCTTTATTAAGTTTTGAATTTTGTTAAACTGATGATTTAACTCAGTATATTGTGATGGAGCTGGAGGTTCTGCATTTCTAACAAGCTCCTAGGTGAGAGTGCTGATCTAGGGATAGCACCCGGAGTGTTGAGGGTCTGTTTTGTTGACTGCATGGCCAGGTAGAGAGTTAATACCTAAACTGTAAAACAGAGTAGTTACTTTGAGGAGAAACAGGTGCTAAAAATCAACCATATCTGCCCTCATTGGTTTGGCTCAGTGAATAGAGCGTCAGACTGCAGACTGAAGGGTCCCAGCTTCAATTCCAGTCAAGGGCACATGCTTGGGCTGCAGGCTCGATCCCCAGTAGACGGTGTGCAGGAGGCAGCCAATCAATGATTCTCTCTCATCATTGATGTTTCTGTCTCTCCCTCTCCCTTCTCTCTGAAATCAATAAAAATGTTTTTTTTTTAAATCAACCATATCATAGCAGAATGGCCAACAAATATAGAACTAGGTGTAGGAACTCTTAGTACTCACAAAATTAAATAGGAGTTGGGAGATTTGGGAAAACTGGCCAATGCTATTTTAATTTGGAGGGACTGTACAAGGCAAGAACAAAGGAATAAGAGATGGCCAAAAATAGGACAGTTAGGGATGAAATAAGGATGGGGAATCCCCATTACAGCCTGTAATGATTGAACTCGGATGAATGAGTCCTTAAAAATATACTATACCTGACAACACACCTTTATTGGAATATTCATTATAGTAAGTCTCATTCTTTGTCTCTTTCTAGAGGTCAGAGGTTATGATTTACTCACCGGACTATGAATGAATACGAGCAAAAAGATTTTAACTGAGATCAAACCCTCTCTAACTCAGGTCATCCATGAACCGACCTTTGGTTAGCAGGGATTTGTTCATTAGTCATGTAGTAACTCAATATTTAAAACATTGTACTGGGAAGAGCAGTATCCCCATTATCTGGGAACTTGTTAGAAAACCAAATTCTCAGGTCCTCACACAAGACCTTCTTAACAGTCTGCATATATCAAAAGCCTTGGGTAATTCCTGTGTACATTACATTTGAGCTCTACTGATGTCTCAGAAAGCAGGAGTCTGGAGAAAGGTCCAGTTGGCTGCTATATTCTGATGGAAACACAGCGAACTTTGGGAAAGAAAGTCAGAGTTTTATTTCTGGGTTTACCAAAGAGAGGAAGATCAGAGAACATGAGATGTCAGCTTATCTGAACCAGAGCTGCAAATCCAGAGCTACTACTAGAACAGAAAAGAACTATTTGGCTAACACTATCACCTTCACACAGCAGGCAATTCACAGAGGCTCCGATATAACTGCCTCTCAGGACCAGAATGCCTATGCAGTTGCTTGCCTGGCAGCACCAGTGACAAACAAGGGAATCCGTGGCTCATTTCAAGAGCAGTCACTTCTCCCGTTGCGGTTAACTTGCTTCCCAGCTCAGTGAAGGTACACATTGGAAGTTGAAATTGTTAAAGGAGAAATTTCTTCTTTTTTCCCCCCCTTAATCAGAATTCACTCCTTTGTAGAAAGTTTCCTCTTAAGAACACAACACTTATTGCCTTAAACTGTAATATCGATGAGATCAAAAGCAGCTAAAGAAAAGAGAAGGCAGCTTCAGCTCCTTGCCTCTTCCCCTGCTATACTAAGCACATGGTGTTACTGGTTTACAGGCTGTATTAATTAGCATTTCCTGTGTTACAAACCATCCCAAACAATATTTATTTAGCTCAGCATGCTGGAGAAGTGAGGTGGTTCTTCTGACCTTACATGGTATATTTTTGTGGTTAACTGTTGGCATTGTTAGGGGGTAGTTTTCAAGGTGACTCCTTTCATCTCTGCTCTATGTGGTCTCTCCTTCTTCAGTGGGCTTGTCAAGGCTTGTCCCTATGTCAATAGCTGGGTTTAAAGAGAGCAAGCAAGATGTACAAAGTCCCTGAATCACAGACTGGAATCAGCACATAGTCACATATGGTGCATTCCATTGGTAAAAGAAGTCATGTGGCCTGCCAAAACTCAAGGGGAGGGAATGGAGAGAAAATGCTTCAACATCACACTGTCGCTGATATGAATATAGGGAGAGGGAGAATCCTGCCCATTTTAGCAACCCATCAATGACACAGACCAAATGAAGGGTCAGGAGACTTTCACAGGCGGAGACCATGTTTTATTCATCTTGGTTTCTCTAGCACCTTCTTGGTATTCTCAGCATCTGACACATTTGGGCACTTAACATATCTTAGAAACAGTTTAATTCATTTTGTGTGCTCCTTACACAGGCTTTGAAACTCTGATGAGAATTGAAATTCTGTTAAAATGTGATGATTACCATACTCATGAAGATTACCTGATTACTCTGACTAGGAGAAACTTTTTCAATTGGATAGTTTATAGTTTATAGAAAGTCATGCTAAGAATACTAGAAAACATAAAATTTAAATGACTGTTGAAAACAGGCCTTGCCTCACTTAATAAAAATCTGACAAAAACATTTGCCTAAAGATACCTATTACAACATTACTTATAAGGATAAATATTGTAAGAACAATAAAAATATAATTCTCACTTTAAAGGATGGATATGGTATATCCATATGGCAGAATATTAACCATCCATTATGAAAACATCCGTGGAAAATAATATATTCTGCATGTTATATAAAACATTCAATATATATCATGTAAACATATATTTATTTATATCATATGTATATGTATATTATAAAATACTTAAATATAATAAATGCATGTATATTTATATTTATACTAGGGGCTCAGTGCATGAAGATTTGTGCACTGGGGGTGGGTCCCTCAGACCGACCTGTACCCTCTCCAATCCGGGGATTTCTGTTTGTCTTTGCAATCATATGAGTGAATTGTCTGAGACCCCCAACGCAGTTTGGTTTGTTGCTTACAGAATAATAGAGGCATTTTTTTTCTTTGCTTCATTGGTGGAGATTTCCTGGAAGTTTTAGGATATCTTCCCTTAATTTTTCATAGACACTGATTTTACTTGTGTCTCTCACCTTTGCTTTCTTTCCATCCCCCACCTCAACAGGTTCACTTTGCTCTGTCTAGGAGATACATCTACCACCAAAACTACAATTCCCAGCATTCCTTGTGCTCCCCATGCTCTGGGTTTTCCTGGACTCAGGGAACCATGTCCCCCCAAGCTGCTGGCTGTCCCATTCTGCTCTTTGTATGCAAATTACCTGCCATCTTTGTTGGGTTAATTTGCATTCTTACTCCTCATTGACTTGTGGGCATGGCTTGTGGGCATGGCTTGTGGGCATGACTTGAGCATAGCAGAGGGATGGCTAATTTACACATTTCTATTTTATTATATAGCATATATTATCTACTCTATAAAAGCAAAATATTAAAATTAACCGTTTCTCTGAGACAGGGTAAGCCACGCCCACCAGCCAATCAGAGCGGCTGTATGCAAATTAGCCCAGCCAACATGGTGGCCACCACTCACGGACCTAAGTAAACAGCAGTTTCCATTGCGGCAGAAGTGAAAGTGAAGCTGCACCCGCTCTGCTTAAACTGCCTCTAGCGAAACACACGTTTGAAACAATGTTACAATCATAGAATCCTCCGGAGCTGAAGGAAAGAGCAGCCCGGGCCTAACTAGTAAAAGTAACAATTGTTTCATTATAGACGCTGCGAGATGAAGCAGAGAAGAGGCTTCAGTTAGAAGGCCGCCTTAAAGGAACAGTGTATCAATTATAGGAGATAAACAAATTCCAGAAACCTGCGTCCAGCCGGCCTTGCTGGGATGTTGGGTCAATGGGAGCTGTGGGCAGCCTGAAAGCCCGTCACCCAGGCTGGTCAGGCACAACAGCAGGTGGACATCCCCCGTGGGTTCCCAGACTGCGAGAGAGCACAGGCCGGGCTGAGGGACCTCCTGAGTGCACAGAGCGGCTGCAGGGCGGGACAGCACACGACCCAGGACCCATGAGTGGGAAAGAGGCGGCAGGGTTGGAGGGCACCGGGAAGCAGGTAAGAGGCGGCAGGGGATCGGTGGACTGCTTGGTGGGCTTCCCAGGCCCTTTGCGGGGCATCGGGGAG
>PVJC01025765.1:0-24496 GCA_004026665.1 Murina feae | reverse complement strand
GGGTCCTGCGCTGTCCCACCCTGCAGCCGCTCTGTGCACTCGGGAGGTCCCTCAGCCCGGCCTGTGCCCTCTCGCAGTCTGGGACCCCTCGGGGGATGCCCACCTGCTGGCGTGCCTGACCAGCCTGGGTGAGGGGCTTTAAGGCTGCCCACAGCTCCCATTGACCCAACGTCCCAGCAAGGCTGGCTGGACGCAGGTTTATCTCCTATAATTGATGCTGTTCCTTTAAGGCCTGGTGTTTATCTTCTATAATTGACACACTGTTCCCTTAAGGCGGCCTTCTAACTAACGAAGCCTCCTTTGCCTCACCTCGCAGCAGCGTCTATAATGAAACAATTGTTACTTTTACTGGTTAGGCCCGGGCTGCTGTGTCCTTCAGCTCCCGAGGATTCTATGATTGTTATATTGTTTCAAATCTGTGTTTCGCTAGAGGCAGTTTAAGTGGAGCTGAGCTGAGCGGGCGCAGCTTCACTTCCGCTCCTGCCGCAATGGAAACTGCCCTTTACTCAGGTCCGTGAGTGGCGGCCACCATGTTGGCTGGGCTAATTTGCATACAGCCGCTCTGATTGGCTGGTGGGCGTGGCTTACCCTGTCTTGGAGAAACGGTTAATTTTAATATTTCGCTTTTATAGAGTAGATATATTCATTGTTTTAAGATAAAAAAATAACAATAATAAAATCCTTTCCATCCTGATTAGTTTCTAGAAATGGAACTGTTGGGTCAAATTATATTATAATCTAACATTGCCAAACTGCCTTCCATAACTTATACCAATTTGCATTCTCATAAACTATGCATCAAAGTGCTCATGTCCCCAATCCTCAACAAATTATCATATCAAACATTTTAACTTCTGCTAATGTACTAGGTGAAAAATCTTGCACTGCAGTTTTAATTTGCAGTTCTCTTATAATAAGTGATGTTGTATCTTTATATATGTTTCAGAACCATTTGTATTTTTTTTTATAGACTTTTAATGTACCTTGCCCAGTTTCTTACTGGATGGTTGATTGTTTTCTTAATGATTTTAGGATTTCTTTACTGAGGAATTAAACAATTTGTGTTTTTAACAGGTGTTAAAATATTTTCCCATTAAAATAATCTTTCTACTCAGGTATTTTTTTTTTGGTATTCTGATTTTTAATTGTAGCAATTATTTATTTTATGGCTTCTGGCTCTCTGTCATACTTATAAAAATTTTACATGTGTACTACTATTTATTTCATATTTTCATTTAAATCATTAATTTTTTAAATGTAAGGAATAAGTTGGTCTTTACCTTATTTATCTCCCCAGACAGCCACTCACTTTATTCAATATTATGTATCCAATCTGTTTTTTAAAATATACTTTTGTTAATCTCCAATTTTAGACTCATTATTACTAGATACAAAAAATGTTTTCTTGGAATTTTTTGGTTTACCAATCCTTCTAAATCTCTTTAGCATTAGCTTTTATTAATTTACTAGAGGCCTGATGGATGAAATTCATGCAAGAGTAGGCCTTCCTTGCCCCAGCTGCCAGCACTGGCTTCCCTCTGGCACCCAGACCCGGGCTTCCCCCAAAGCCCCGATTTTTGTCAGGAAGGTTGTCTGGAAGGACGTCTGGTCTAATTAGCATATTACCCTTTTATTATTATAGATGATGTGTTTTCTGCTAAAGTAATTCTATAGAAATTCCTGCAATAAAGATCTTTATAGTCAACTGTATTTCATCTTTATTCCTGAAAGATAGCTTCTCTGGATACTTGATACTATGTATGGTAAATAATTTCTCTCACCAATTTAAAGATATTCTGTCTTTGAGCTCCTACTGCTAGTTTGTTTATTCTTTTCCTTTGCCTGATTTTTGTCACAGTTGATCTAGGTGTGGATTTATTTGTATTTAGTCTGCTTGGGATATATTGTTTCCTTTACCTATGGATTCTAATCTTCCATCTGTTCTGTAAAACTCCTACCTATTACTTTTCCACGTATTTTATACTCTGTATCTAATAGTTCTAGTATCTGAAATCTTGGAGGGGTGTCAAAATCTGTTGTTTATTGTAAACTTTTGTGAATTTCTACTAATAGACCGTATTTTGTTGATCTTAATTTGTGAGAATCCTGTAGCTAAATTTGGAAAACTCTCCTTCAGAGACTTTCTACTAGAATCTGCCAAGAATCAATAGCCACTTACAAATCTAGCATCATTTTGCCCTCCCTATTCCCTTTAAGAAGCCAGGCTTAATGTAGGAGAAGCTGAGGTTCAGCTCCCTCATTAATGACCTAAGAATTAGTTTCCCAGTTGATTAAAGACTTTATATAAGCATTGCCTTAAAGAAGAACTTTGACTTCCCATGCTTCCTGCTCTGGCCTCGGTTTACTTTTCTGGAGGGGGGGTAGTGCACTGGGGGTAGTCCTTGGATACATTTCTTACCTACCTTGAACTCAGCAATGAACCAACAAATCTGGTACATAAAGGACTGACTAGTTCATACATTTATTCAACAAATATTTATTCAGCACCAACTATATGCTCAGAACGTTCAAAACACAGTGATACTACAGTGAGTGTAACAGAAAAATCCCTTTTTTCATGAGCTTGTGTTTTCATTGGGAAGGCAGACAATAAAATAAGTAAATAAAATATATAGTACATTAGATGGTGGAAGTGCTACAGAAAAAAAATTAGGTAGTATGGATATCTATGTGGGGTGGAGAACATGGGAAGATGTTTCAGTAAAGACTTGAAGGAAGTAGGGGAGCCAGACATGTAAATATTTGAGGGATGAATATTTGAGGTATAGAGAAAAGCAATGATCCTTCTGGATCACTGTAAAGACTTTGGCTTTCACTCTGAGTAAAATGGAAAGCCACTAGAAGACTGTGATCAGGAGTGAAATGATCTGATTTATGTTTGAACAGATTTGCTCTGACTGCTACAGCAAGAAACTGGAAGTAGCAAAAGAATGGAAGCAAGAATGGAAGGAGGGTTGCCCTGACCCAGTATCCCATGGCACACCTCTGATTAAATTAAGAAAATGCCACTAACTCAGTGATTATCTGAAAATGTCAATTATGAACAGAGTATCTTGAAATTATTTTAATAAAATATGTAATAAAAAATCATGAAAAAGGATTATAGAATAGAGGTGCTCAAAAGCTTATAAACATTAACATGTTCTTTTCTAATTAGAAGAGGATAGAAAGGTTAAGGGGGAAGGCTAAGAGGCTGGGGAAGAGAAAACAATAAAAATCTGAGTTTTTTGTATTTATGACAAGTGACTGGTTCTTATGGAAATTTTGTTAATCAGCTATTATAAATGAAAAGCTAAAAAATGTATAACATTATGCAACTTAAAATGTTTGAGAATAAATGAGGTCGGGACAGTAAGTTACTTTGAATATATCTAAAGGTAGAAATGATAAAGATTCAATTAAAATAAAATTTTGAAAATTAAATATACACACAAATAAAAATTTCTTGGGAGTTATTCCATTCAACTTTGCTGTTTCATACACGGAGTATATGCTGGGAATGGAGAATCTGACAGAGCTGACAGCACATAAGTGAAAAAGAGGACAGAACCAGCCGTGCACCTATATCCATTCTGCACCAAAATACTGACACAAATGAGGCTGTGAACAGTTCAATTCTCCATGCTGTGGTGACTGACTTTCTAGAGAATGTCAAATTCTTAATGACCATTTTCTTATTTGAAAATGTGAATGCAGGATAAGTTTTGAGAAGAATGTTTTAAAAGTATATTCTGTCTAAAGTTATTATTTAAAACCTTTCCATATTGGGGGAACCATTTTGCAAAATATGTAATTGTTGAACCACTATTCTGTACACCTGAAACTAATACAAAATAATACTGAATATAAACTGTAATTGAAAAATTAAAAAAAAAAAATCAAACCTTTCCAAAGAAAATATAAAGACATTTTTTGGAACAGAAGAATGGTTCAAATGTTTCACTCACCGTAGAATCCATCTGATTATATCTGGCAATATCTTTATGCAGTGTCCGTAGCATAATCATAGCGACCATTCCAGACAAGAAGAGGACAATGACCAGGGAATTCATAATGCTGTAGAAATACATGTCAGGATTAATCTGTATCTTAATCTTTGCAACAGTGAAACTCCTTTTTAAGTTTTTACTAAATAATATTACGACAGTATTTTTCAAAATAAAACTTTTACCTAAAATTCAACCAATTTAATGAACTGTGTTCTGCTATGTGACCTTCCAGTATATATATAACTTTGTACACTTATAATATAGTTTTGTGGTCTGCTGAGAACTAGAATTTTTTTTCAAGGTCAGCATTATTAAATAACTAGGGTGCCCAAATCAGTGCAACACAAGCTGTAAGAATCAACAAAGGACTGATTTGTTCAAGAAATTCAGTGAAGAACAAATTTTCAGTAAATTAATGAGTGTCAAAGGAAAGTTGGTACCATGCATAGCTTTCTAGATAAAAGTTTTGAGTCACTTTTTTAAGAGAGAATCAATAGTCATAATAAAAGTAGTAGCTTGTTTATTGAGCACTTTTCCTTTCTAGGTAAGGTGCTCAAATGCTACTTCATTATTTCCTTTACTCCTTAGAACAGTCCTATGAGGCAGATATTTCTAGATAAAGAAATGGACTCTGAAAAATGGAGTGACCTGGTCTGACTCATAACCAGTAGCTTAAATCCAGAATTGAATTAATCTCTGATTTAAAGTGTCAACACTTTTGAATAACTGAGAATTAGAGTGAATCAGATGTTTAAAGGGACAAAGAGTAGAATAAGTACAGAGCACAAAACAGATTAATTACAGTCTTACCTAAACCACTGAATGTGGGTATGAGGCATAGATTCCAGAATATAGTCCCATCTAGATGCCCACCTGATCTTTGGATCTTCCTACAGGGATTTAAAACAAAACAAAACTCTTTAAATAATCATTTGCTGACAAAATATATTAAGAATCCAAAAATTTCCATTCTCAGCTTGACCTTCCATTCAAACAACAAATGCAATTTCTTGTTATCATAATTTGGGCTAGTTATGAGATTCAGGGAGTTTCAATTTACTCAAGTCTCGGAAAAATCAGAATGAGATTAAATAGTAAATAAAAAATAATAAGAGTTCCTACAGGTACCTACTTACTTGTACTTTTTCAAAATCTTGCTTTAAATTTTAAATAGTAAGGGTGTATTTTAGATATTAAAATTTAGGGCTACATTTATTTTTTTCAAAAAATTGAGTGGAATAAGTTATTTGCTTTGACGCCATCTATCTATGCCTGTAAGATACTTAACTAGACCAAAGTCATAACCTAGGCACACTGAACATCTGGCAGGTGTCACCCATACGGAGCTCTTAATACCTAGAAAAAAATATATATTGTTTATTGTACTAGGCTTACAAAATTACACACTACATGGGCATAGTAAATGTACACTGGATTGCCAAAATAGTTTATTAAAAATAGAGGTGGAATATTGCCTAAGATCCTCATAAAATAAACTTTTACTTTCCTCCTAAAAAACTTCTCCATTAATTGAAACACTCCCCCTTGAATTCCCTAAGAACCTATAAAAATCATCTACCATCAGGAAATGTTTTATTTAAGTTGATACTCAAACCCAGACTTAAAAATGGTGTTTTCCCCAAATGCTTGTGGCATTTATTTTTGACCATGTCAGAACTTCTATGCCTATTTTCTACCTTTTGTCGTATATGTATCTCTTATTGCTTAATTAATTGGACTCAATTCTCCAAGATGCTATGCTTCTCATTTAAATGAAGACTTAGTTTTGAGTGTGATTACATTGCCTGGTGCACTGATAAACTATTTCAAAAATCAGTTCATTAAAAGCTTATCTATTTGACAAGCTTAATCATTAATATTTTAATTAGATCAAGTAGTATGAATTTAAAGTCAATTTCTGAGTTACATTAAAAATAGTAACAAACTCACCTCGAAGCTAACAGAGTAAGTATAGGCAATTTTGATCTCCCCAGAGGCCTTGTTACTTATATCCATGGGGGTTCCAGAGCAGTCTGGTTTATCTATATGGGTATGTTTGTAACTGTGGGAAGAAACATTTTGGAAAGATGCTAATGAAGTACAGTTTCAAAAAATGGGATAAAGGTTAGAGATTTTGTAAATATTTCACAATGCTGAAAATCAAACTTGAAATTATTCATGTCACATTTAATAGTATAAAACATTTACTTCACTCAAATAATGGGCTTAGTTATAAGAATGGATAGAAATTATTACTCAAAATTAGAAACAAACTTTTGAAAACACTAGACTTGAAAAGCATTAAATAATCTTAAACAAACACACACATACTGAAGGAGTTTAAATTAGCTGTCTTCTTATTATAGGGTGCATTTCTTTAACACCAGTGAAAATGGCTATTTCAATTGGTGGTGGTGTGAATGTTCATGGAAAAAATGGAATACTCAATCAAAAACCTCACAAATAACTAATAGGTACTTTAACACTAAAAACTTGACAAGCTAAAGAGATGCCCTTTTAATGACTTGTCATCTACTGGCATCTAACACTGCATAGAGACTTTCAAAATGACAGCACCAATCAGCTCATCGAGGCCTCTGATGAGAGGTCAAGCTGCAAATATCTGAAGCAATGCTTTTCCATTGTAAAGGGAACTCTGTCTCAAACACCTCACAGTCTCCATTCCAACCTGACATGAAAAAGCTGTCAAAAAATAGGCCTGAAATATTTATTCTTTGGGTCTAAATTTCACTTATATTTAGTTACTTTTTATGTTTGTATAGTTACCTTTTTGGTTCAAGTTTAGCAGCCACTAATCTTGCTCCCATGGACCCAGTTTCAACAACGTGGTAGTGTATTTTTATGTCAACATGGTTGAAGATGTAAAATGTATCTCTTTCATGGAAGTCTGACTGTGGAACAGAACTTAAAGTTAAAGGTAGAAATTGGCTATGTAAGAGTTAAAACATAAAAATATTTCAAAATTAGTCACAACAACTAGGAAAATTTAAGCTCAGACAGGATTTTAATCCTTCCCCATAAAAATATTTGTTTTAAGCTTAAACTCTTTATAAGCCAAACTAATTGGCAGAGGTACAAATTACATTTCTTTAATGTTTTAATTCTTACATAAAACTTGTAAGTGCTTGTTATAAAGAATACATCTAATATTTTCTAGGTTTTCACCACAATATAACTTATAAAATAAAATTTAAAATATTACATTTTAAGTGTGCTAAAACTTAAACATTTTAACACTTTTCCTCCATGGAAGCTTATAACTTCAGTCTAAACTAATAATCTAATTCAGGGTGACTTGATTACACAAAATTTAATATACATCCCCAATAATTTTAATTACTTTCTGTATTGATGTCTTCACTTTATTATGACCTCAAAGTATGAACTCAAAGACATCCCTTTTTAAAAAAGATGTAAAACCAAACTTTTACAACACATGGACTTAATTTGCAGTACAAATTTAATGGATTTACACTGAGGTCTTTTTGGCACTGCATTCTCTATACATTTTTATACATAAGATTTATGAATCTAACTTTTAACAGAATCAGAATGGACAAAGTCCTAGCCCTTAGCATGTTACAGACACTCAGTAAATGTTGAACTAAATCTGAATTATTTTTGTTCCAGGGTTAAATTTGTACACTGTTAAATCTGTACACTGTTAATCTGACTTAGGTTTAAGATCTAAGTAGTTGTAATTCAGAACATCTGAACTGCACTCATTTGATGAGTATAACAATTATGTCTGGGCAAAGAATGAATCTTTCTACCAAAAACCATATTTAAAAAGAAGCATAGAGTCCAGCTGGTGTGGCTCAGTTGGTTGAGCTTTGTCCCATGCACCAGAAGGTCGCTGGTTCGATTTGTGGTCAGGGCATATGCCTGGGCTTTGGGCTCGATCCCCCGTAAGGAGTGTGCAGGAGGAAGTGCATCCATGTTTCTCTCTCACTGATGTGTGTGTGTGTCTCTCCTTCTCCCTTCCTCTCTCTGAAATCAATAAAAACATATTTTAAAAAGCATAGCGTTTCGTATCACAAACTTACACTAATAACACAGGCATCTTTAGCACGGCCTTTATCTGTAATGTAACAGCCAATAGGAAATCCAGGATTACAGTACTTCTGACCATCTTCAACATCATAACACCATGTTACAGGCATATTATCCACAATCCTACACACAGAAATAAAAATCAAGTTAGTAATAACTAAAAATAACTAAGAACTACTGCCCAAATATGCCATCACTTCATAAAAGTTAATGAAATGTGGTATTTCATAAGTAACAGCATTATGCCAATATTTGAAATACTGTAGTAAAGAAAAAAAACTTTATAGATGAAGTTATAAATGTACGTAGGAAAGGAAGTCTAATTGATTAATTTACTGCAATTGCTAATTTAACAATATCTTTATTTAGACACCTAAGTATAATGGTCTTTTAGCAGAACACTTAAAAGCTTACTAAACAGAAGTAAAGCAATATATCTAGCTCCTCAGGAAACATTTATGGAACAGAATAGAAGCAAATATCTTTTGTTACTCAGGCAATTCAATAAAAAAGAAAAGAATATAATTGCAAGATATGGGAAAATATTTAACTTAAAGGTCAGGTGGAAAAGTGAAAAATATAGTATTTCTAAAACTGTGTAAACCTAGCTTATGTCTAAAAGAAATGCTGCGATAAAGCTACAGAAACAGATCTTTCACGTTCTATAGTTAAAAAGAACTCCTTAAACAAAAAAGGACAAAAATAAAGAATAAAGTTCTGTAGCAATATGTAACTAACTACATTAAAGTCCAAGTATGTGGTCCCCTATGCACAGAGCACACTGCAGGATACAAATAAAAAAAATTACTGAAAATAGACTAGCTGTATTACAGTCATAAGACAACACTCCAGGGCATGTTTTATTTGTTAATTAATGTATGCCTTAGGAAGTAAAATTATGATTTTATATTTCCCCCAAGGTGAACATTAATGATCTAATAAAACATGTCTGGTCACATTTAAATGCTATTTAACAGTACCCAATGTACCAAGTTTTAGAATCACCTATACTATTAAGTTGCTTATTATAACCAGCTGACTAGTAATTTCCATAGGAAAAAAAAAAAACAAAAAAAACCCCACTATAAAATATTAGAAGCATGAAAGCAATGCTTATAACATAAATAATTCAGATTTTTCTGAAGGCCTAAATTAATTGCCTTAATTTTTTAAGACGATGAAGTTCAATCAATGAACATACACTACCAACATATTAAATACTAGGAGCCCAGTGCACAAATTTGTGCATGGGTGGGCCCCCTTGGCCTGGCCAATTGGGGCAGCAGAAGGGAGGGGCTGTGGGAGATTGGCCACCCTGATTGGGGCCATGGGAGGTTTGGCTGGCCAGGGGGAAGGGCCGTGGGTGGTTGACTGGCTGGAAGGGCTGCAGGAGGTTGGCTGGGGGAACACACTGACCACTGGGGGCAGCTCCTGTGTTAAGCATCTGCCCCCTGGTGGTCAGTGTACATCATAGCGACTGGTAGACGAGTCATTCGGTTGCTTAGGCTTTTATATATATAGATAATATCTTTAAGCTATCATATCAGAGAAAGTACTACATAAAAATTATAGTGCTAGTTACATAAAAAGAAATTAAGTGGCATTTTAGGTTTTTTAAAAAGCAAACATCCTATATTAATCGTTTATCTAATGATCTGACACAATAAAACTTCCCCTGGTAATAGGAAGCATTAAAAAAACACAAAACACAACTGATCCTTGGAAATAAATGTAAAAAATTTAAAAAGTATCATTTTCAATTATTGCCTTGCTTGCTAAGTTAGGGAGTAGTAGTTATTTGAATTTATAAAACAAAAAAATATTAGTATCATATTTTCAATCTCATAGTGATAAAGAGAATAAGGAGAGGACTCAAAAGGATAAAGGCTGAATAACTGGTCTCATTATTTTACCATTAAGGACTCCTTACCATTATTTCCCTATACCCACCATGGATTCCATTTGAAATACTTCTATAAATCAAACTTCATTTATCAATAACTCATTTTTCTAAATAATCAAATTCTCATAATTTTTGAGAATGGAATAACCCATGTTGCTAAAATACATTCAGAAAATTGCAACCAAAAGCAAAGAAAGTTGGCATCTAATTAATTCTATGTGGTTCTAACATGAGTAAATTTACTCATTAGGTTTTTAAATTGTAAAAATAGCACATCATTCTCCTTTGCTAGCTTGGTAGATTCCAGGATTGAAATTCACTAAACTAAAAATCTTTCAAAGACTTTTCTGTCAAAGAAGCCACAGCGCAGTGGTTCTATGATACTAAGAAAACTTAAGGACTCTGATAGCTAGCTAAAGAATTATACTTTTATAAATAAATGTCACAAAGTATTGGAAACTAAGGCAAGAAGTATAATTACAAACCAAGTAGAATATAGCTGAAAGGAGTTCAAATGTCTTATGCTGGTATCAAAACATTATCTCTGTCTCTCCTCCCTTCCATTCTGTCCAAAAATCAATGGAAAAACATCCTCAGGTGAGGATTAACAAAAACAAACAAACAAGATAATATGGTTAAAATGTTATGGGGGAAAAGAATGGTTCATTCATGTCATGGAATGCTATATAACTATGACAAGAATGAGGCAGATACAGATCCACAGATGCGTTTTACATGGAAAAATGCCCATATTTTCTTAAACGAAACTAGCAAATTGCAAAATAATGTGTACAATATTTTAGTTGTGTTATTTTAAAAATATACACACCCTTTCATATACCTGCATATGTATAGAAAACCTGGACGCATACATAAGAAATAATAGTGCTACTGCTGGAGAACATAACTACAGAAGCTGAGGGTGATAGAAGACTCTTACTTTTTATTTAATACTTGAGGCCTGGTTCACGACATTTGTGTACTGGGTGCGGGGGGGTCCCCTCAGCTCAGCCTGTGACTCCAAGGGGTCCTTAGTGCTGCCATGGAGGTGAGAGAGGCTCCCACCACTGTCGCTGTGCTCGCCAGCATGAGTCTGGATTCTGGCTGAGCGGCACTCCCCTGAGGGAGCACACTGACCATCAGGGGGCAGCTCTTGCAATGAGCATCTGTCTCCTGGTGGTCAGTGGGCATCATAGCGACCATTCGTACTACTGTTCAATTGATTTGTATATTAGCTGGTATACATTTGTATATTTTTCTGTATGGTTTGTTTTTTCACAGACATGTATTTATAGCTTTAGAAAATGATTATGCTCTTCCCAAAATGTTTCAGTGCAAAGGTTAACAAGATGCGCTGCATTCACAATAAAATTTCATAATAGAACACTATACTTTTTTAAGTCTTTCAGATTTTAAAGGCTCATGCTTTTTTATCTCTTTCAATTCTGTAATCTATGCTCAAAATCAAATTACATAGTACAAACTTTCTGAAGTAAGTCAAGGACAGAAATATACTCAACTTATAGTTCAAATAAATTCATCAAAGTGAAATAACATTTCCAAGTATGTAATGAACTGATTTAAGGACTAAAGCCCACTGCCTAAAATTAATATTGTGATATGGATTAGATTGTTTTGTTAATGGATTCAGATTTGAAATCATAAACTTTTCAGATATAGCTACAAAATTCATAAGCACTTTTCCATTTTTTTTTTTTTTTTCAGGCAGAACTTTGCAACTGATACACCTATCACAAATTGTTTAATAAACTGTACTAACAAATGTTTTCTAAGGCTGTAAATTATTTTAAGTTATTTATTCTTCTTATTAAACATCCTGGAATCAAAATAGTACCTATGTTAACTGCATCATAAATTAGTTAAAAATATTTCTAAGTACATTACTAAGTAAGTTACTGAAGAGCTGCTTCTATTACCTTTAGGAGCAAGACTATATCTAGACAGTATTGTAAGAACAGAGGATAGAAGAGATAGCTAAAAATCACCATGTGTTATTCTTTCATTTGATCAATAAATGAGCAGCTTTGAATAAAATAGAGGTGAATGGGGCTAACACATAAACGTTAAGAACTGAGCCTTATAGGATTTTGAATGTTGTAAAGAACAATTGGAAGCAAAGAGAAAACACTAAGGGAAATTTCAATTACTTATGAACGAATAAACAAATGTACTCCAAGTTGCATTACTTCAGCAAGTAATAGTTTCACCTTAGCTTAGAGGCAAAAAGCTCTTGGCTTATCAGAGACCAAAGAAATGAGGAGACAGAGGAGACATTCAAGTGACTGTTTACACTAAGGTTCAGATGAGAATGAATCTGACACAGTGCAATGTGCAAATTCCTTCCTTCTAACAGAAGGAATCCCCCTAATCACAGACTAGTACATGAATAGACATGTGACCCAAGGTTGCCCCTCCCTATGACTTTTTTGTTCTATGTATATGAAAGGGAAGATGGAAAAGAACTGGGAGGGCAAGAGGGAATGATGGCTCCAACGATATTATTTGAGCCACAGGATCCGGTCATATCCAAACTGAGGTCAATGGTTCCTAACCTCCCTGGGTGTGGACAAATGGGTCTACCTGAGATACTGATAGGACAAACATTCAAGAGGAACTGCATGAAGATAGTCATGGTGTTCACTACCTCCAGCACATTATACTTTAAAAAAATACATGTTTTTATTGATTCAGAGAGGAAGGGAGAGGGAGAAAGAGAAACATCAGTGATGAGAGAGAATCATTGATCAGCTGCTTCCAGCAGGCCCCACACTGGGGATTGAGCCCACAATGTAGGCATGTGCCCTGACCAGGAATCAAAATGGAACCTACTGGTTCATAGGTCGACACTCAACCACTGAGTCACGCTGGCTGGGCTATTCTTTTTAAGAGAGGCAAAACATGTAAACCACGAACGCACATATAATAATAATATAGACATCTGCTGGCAAATTAGAACAGGGGTGAGGAATGTCCGACTCTCTAGCCATATAAGGCCTGCAAAATCATTTGGCCTGGCCCAGCCAAGGCATTAGGGGTAAGTTAATTAAATGCTTGACCAAATATAAGCAGGCTAAATTTTAAGCTGATAATTTTGTATGGGCCGAGAATGATGTTATAAATATTCAAACGGCCCTTGGCAGAAAAATGGTTCTCCAATCCTGATCTAGAAGAATAACAATAGCTATACTTAAAATTGGATTTTGATAGTTTGATAAGTTAATACTACTTTAGAAGCAGAAAAGCTTTTTAAATGCTTTTTTATTACAATACAAACTGGTAAAAACCTTGTTAATGTTTATAAAATAAAAAACAGGTTATATAAATAGAAGTATTTTATTTGAAGTAGATGTTATTTATCAAACAAAAGTTAAATTTTGTTTTTCAATGTTTTTCATGCTGTACAAGCATAAAATAACAGCATTTTTCTAGAAGACTGACCAGAGTACTTTCCCCAAAGCATAAAGATGTTCCTATCTATAATAATAAAAGTGTAATGTGCTAATTAGACCAGACAACCAAACGACCTTCTGGACATCATTCCAGATGAAGCTGTGGCAGTGGGGGCTGAGGCAGAGGCGATTAGGGGCAATCAGGCAGGCAGGCAGAGTGGTTAGGGGTGATCAGGAAGGCAGGCAAGTGGTCAGGGGTGATCAGGCTGGCAAGTGAGTAGTTAGGGGCAATCAGGTAGGCAGGCAGAGGTGGTTAGGGGCCATCTGGCAGGCAGGTGAGTGGTTAGGGGCAATCAGGCAGGCAGAGGCGATTAGGGGAGATCAGGCAGGCAGGCAGATAGGATCTAGTGCTCCTGGATTGCAAGAGGGATATCCGACTGCAGGTTTAGACCCGATGTGGGATCGGGCCTAAACCAGTAGTTGGATATCCCCCTAGGATCCCAGATTGCGAGAGGGTGTAGGCTGGGGTGAGGGTTCCCCCCCACCCCGTGCACAATTTTCATGCACTGGGCCTCTAGTCTATAATAATAAAAGCATAATGTGCTAATTAGACCAGATGTCCTTCCAGACGACCTTCTGGGTGACCTTCCAGATGAAGCTGGGGCTGCAAGGGAAGCCTAGGTCCCAGTGCCAGAGGGAAGCCGGTGCCTGCAGCCAGGGGAAGGAAGGTCTACTCTTGCATGAATTTCGTGCATCAGGCCTCTAGTATATGAATAAAAAGAAGTGCTCTATGTACCAAAATAAGTACTAGATATAAAAGTGATCTAAGCACAAAAGGTAATACACTAAGCTGTCAACCTCAGCAATCCTCTTGCAAGAAAAAGTCACTACTTCATGTTACTACTAATAACAAAAAAAGGAAATCAATTAATTTGCTATATTTTATAGAGTCAATAAAGTAAGTTACACATTCAGTGAAACAATTTCATCTTGAAAAGGAAAAAGTCAAAAGTCCAAAATCTCCATGTCTTACCAGTGATGTTGATAATTCAGTAGCATGCTTTTTTTCAAGAATTCTAACTTTTGTTTGTCTTCAGCTTTCTCTGTATGGTATGTTTTTGTACAAACAAGCTTACAGGTCTCCTTCTTATTAAATGTAAACTGTATTAAAATAAAATGGAAAGCAAATTAAAAGCCAGATTCTTCACACCTATATCATAAAGTACTAGTCTAATTAAGTGCATTAATATATTGATAAAAAACATTTTAAAATTTGTCATAGCTCAATCAGTTTTAAAGTCACTGTTTTTCCAAACTTATCATCTAACCAATTTCACTGCAATAAATTCAATTGACATTTTTTAAAAATTAGAAAAAATAAGTCCAGCCAGTGTGGCTCAATGGTTGAAAGTCAGCCTGTGAACCAGGAGGTCATGGTTCGATTCCCATGCGTAGTTGTAGGCTCGATCTCCAGTGTGGGATGTACAGGAGGCAACCAATCAAGATTTTCTCATCATTGATGTTTTCTCTCTCTCCCTCTCTCTTTTCCTCTTTATTTTGAAAAGTAACAGTTTTTATTTTTATTTTTGATCACTTCAATCAATCCACCTTCTAAATATAAACAAGTCCTAGAAGGCAAAAAACAAATAAAATGAAACAAACAAATAAAACTACATTTAGAAGAACATCAATCTCTCCAGAGTAATTTTCCTGACAATGTTTTGGAAATTATGGATTTGAAGGCTTTTTAGTAATAAGCAGACAAGTGTTTATGTCCCTATATTCATTTGATGGATGTTTGTTACCTCCTTTATAGCTACGTAATGGAGATTCAGCAGTGAATAACATGGAATGTGATGTTACAAGTTGCATTTGGATGTCTAAAATCAGGGTAAACATGATTTTTTTACTCAAATTTGATACTGTCAACTTTCAGGATCTTGTTTAATAATAAAACTGAAACAAACAGTAAGGTTTAAAAAATCAGTAATTTTTTAAATCAAAGTTTAAAAATCAAAGATTCCTCCAATTTGGGGGTCTAGAATTTATCTCATGTGTGTAAAAATAATGACACTCACAACACATTATATAAATGTTGGTTTATTTTATCAAGACCCATTTATGTCTTAATTTAAAAAATATAATTCCTGCTATTCTAAGGCTGTAATTTACTAAATTACATATATATAGCCCCTAATTGTGTACCTTTTAATACTAAATTTGAACTTAAAAAAACACTGCACATGTTTCACTTCTAAGTAGTCCATCCTTTTGTACATCATTTATTAAAATGCCTAAACCAGTTTCTGTCCATAGCTGACGAATGGATGTTCCAAATGTGGCCCACTGCTGCCACCTGTCAGCCAAGAGCTTCGCTCCGGAGGCATAGCCATTTCTTTAAGTACAGCAATATTTATACAATTATTTAATATTTTTAACATTATATAAACCTTATAGGTTTCTTTTTAAAGGGTGGAGGTTTAAAAACAAATAAAGGATTAGAGAAATAGGTATCACACTTAAATTAAGCAGAAATACACATGTTACATGAAAAGTGGCAAATCTTACACCTCAATCCAATGCTCACTGGATTTAGGCAAGTCAATTGTGTTCAATTGTGAAAGAAAACAGCACACCTGGAAAATGACATTTAATCATAATAATAAACACTTATTACCTCATGTAATCCAACAATCCTAAGAGGAAGTCTCCTTACTGAATCCTCATCATCCTGATCCATCAACACAGAGTGCCCTAAGGCTCAGTCATTGGGATTCTTCTCTTCACTATCTATACCTACTCCCATGGGAATTTTATCAAGTCCTGGTTTTAAATACCATCTATACACTGATGATTCTCAAATATATACACTAGCCTGAACCCCCTCCTCCAAAATCTAGACACATATATTCAACTGTCAACATCCCTACTTACCATGTCCAAAACTAACTCTTCCCCATTCCCCCCCAAACCTGCTCTTTCCACAGACATTCCTATCCATACCCCATAACACATCCCTCTGAGGGCCTAGCCTTCAAAATATAGCCAGTTTCTGAGATTCTGATTACCATATAACCCTTCTCCCTGTACCTCCATAGTCTGAGCTATTATCAGGTCATATATATCTTAATGACTGCAAGAGTTCTAAGGGGTCTCTTAGCTTCTCTCCCCTCCCACGGTCCATTCTCAGCACAGTAACCTTAGTGATCTCATTGAACCTAAGCTGACTCAAAACTCTCCAATGCTAACCAGCTCACTCAGATGTAGAGCCCATGTCTTTACACTGGCCTATCAGTCACTATATAATGTGGTCCTGTTACTTCTTTGCTGTCATATCCTGTTCTCTGTCTTGCTTACCTGCTCGAGTTATACCAACTTTTTTCTGTACCTTGATACACCAGGCAAGCACACATCTTGGGACCATTTCATTTGCTCCTCTCTTTACCTAAAACATCTTCCTGTCAGATATTCCCAAGGCTCACTCCCCTACTTGCCTCAGGTCTTTTGCTCAAATGTCACCTCCTGTTTAAAATTACAAATTCTCGAACTACCTTCTCTGATTTGTTTTCAAAAGCTTATACATGAGCAATTTATACACTATGTTATTATATATCTCAGTAATCATTTTGTTTCCTCCCTTTCACCATCAAAATATGAGATCCACCAGGACAGTGATTTTCGTCTTGTTCACTGCAATGTCCCACACCGACCACAGTGCCTGGCACATGAAAGGCATTCAATAGGTGTGTTAACTAGTAAGTGAATATGAATGGTGAGACTTGTGAGTTTATGGTCCTATGAGGTGTGGCTCCAGCTTTATATAACACACACAATGTCTTACACTAATGTTCCGACCTCCACTAAATCATAGGTAAAAAATGGCAAAACAGATTTGTTTTGTTGCTGTTCGTTAACATTTCTTTTACTGTAGATGTAATATAAAGCTACATTCTTTGAAAATAAAGGACAATCAATATTGAAATCAATACTGAAAAATACAGTTCAATACATTTATGGCTGGCTTGGAAAAAAACTGATCTCTTGCCTGGCCAGTGTGGCTCAATGGTTGAGCATTGATCCATGAACCAAAAGGTTCCTGGTTTGATTCCTGGTAACGGCACATGCCGGGTTGAGGTCTCGATCTCCAGTAGGGATCGTGCAGGAGATAGCCGATCAATGATTCAATCTCATCACTGATGTTTCTCTCTCTCTCTCCCTTCCTCTCCAAAAATATATATATAATCTCTTAGCACTAGGCCTAAAAGAAGGGTCTTTTGCATGAGCAAGGCATGGTCTTTACACATAAATAAATATGCCCTGAGGGGAATCCTACTAATGAAGTAATTGAGGGGGGCAGTCTGCCCCAAAGGGATAAAACTTCTCTGTGAATTGGGGGTGGGGGGAGAGGGTGGGGGAGGAGGGCAGTCTGCTCCAAAGGGATAAAACTTCTCCATGGGTTGGCTATTTTGCTGCTTTTCCCTATTTATTGCTGTTAAGGGCTCTTTACTACTCGAGACTCATGCTGTCACCTAAGTTCACTGAAGGTGTTACTAATGTTCTTTCCCCTTCCCATCATTTCTGAAGGCCAAGAGATAAGCAAACAGAAAGCTAGGTCTGAGAGACCATTGAAGTATTTTAAGTTCACTGCACAATTTTGTTTTGTTAATCCATACCCAAAGATGTTTTTTCATTGATTTTTAGAGAGAGTGGAAGGGAGGGGGAGAGACACAGAGAGAAGCACTGATATGCAGCTGCCTCTTGCATATACCTAGACCAGGGCTGGGGATCAAGCCTGCAATAGAGGCACATGCCCTTGACCAGAACTGAACCTGAGACACTTCAGTCCTCGGTCTGATACTCTATGTACTGAGCCAAACCTGCCAGGGCTCATTGCACAATTTAATAAACATGCCTGAAAATTACCTATACTATAAAAAGGAATGTAATAACTCCTAAAGTAATCTTTTAAAATACCACCTTGGGGAGATATTACACAATTAAGATGCTTGCCTTACTCAATACAACTCATGTCCACACACTTTGAGCTCCTCCTTTCCCAATGACTTCATCCCATTAGACCTTCAAATCTATTGTTTTTAAAAAATTTTAAATTACTGGTATCTTTAGGGTAGAAAAATCTCCAATTAGATTATTTTAAGAGGATATACTAATGATTGAAAACTATAAAAAACTTGTGAATTAAGCATGCACTTATGTGTCTTTTCTCCCAGAGCTTCAGGTATAGGTATAGAGCTTAAAGAAAGTGAGGGGGCTAGTGGGACTAATCAAGGCTTGGGGATTTACTGGACAGATGGATGCTCAGGTAATAAAGTGCCAAGGGAGACAGATGAGGGTGCTTAGTGAGAAAGTAGGGAAGGCAACTAACCTTTGGGTATAAGCCATAGAAGAGAAGAATGTGAAGCCAAGAGATGGAGCTGTCAGGCTGGAGAATAAAACTGGGGGTCGAGCCATTAAAATGAGTGCTCAGCCTCATTGGGTGTGACTCAGTGGTTGAGTGTCAACCCATGAACCAATAGATCACTGGTTCAATTCCTGATCAGGTCACCTGCCTGGGTTGTGGGCTCAGTCCCAGGCAGGGGGCATGCAGGAGGCAGCTGGTCAATGTTTCTCATTGATGTTTCTATCTCCCTCTCCCTTCTTCTTTCTCTAAAAATCAGTGAGAACACATATATATATTTTTAAATCTATCTACATAAAAGGCTAATATGCTAAGTATCGAACCATCCGACCGGTTGCTAATGAAATGGAACTTTTGGACTGGAAGACTTGGTGTTCCCCTGGGCAGACTGGTTCCTGGACTCTTTGTCCGATGGACTGATGGAGTCAAAAAATGAATCCATGGACTGAAGGTGGTATAGCAAAGGTGGAAATTTATTGAAGAACAAGTACAGACTCCCACGTGGAGAAAGGGAACGAATCTCACAGCAGACTCCCACGTGGGGAGGGGGAAAAGAGTCCCAGAGTTCCTTTTTCCTACAGTTTATAAAGGGTGTCGATCTTTGTGCCTTGATATCCCCTCTGATTGGTCACTATTCCCTTAGAATGGTTACTATAGAACTCCTGAGCTCAGAGGTATACCGCACATGGGACATGTGACGTTTTCCTCCCTCCTTCCTTGTTTTCTTATTCCTTTTGGGCTTTCTTCTCCTTTTGGATGAGGAGCTTCCTTCCCTTTATGTTGTAAATTTAGACCTGCTATTCCCAGCTCCCTCATTCTATGGAAATGTACCTGTTGCAGCTATTCAGCTTCCCTATTCTATGGAAATGTACCTACTGCTACTCTGCAGCCCTGTGCTTCTCCCATGGTCCCATTAACTTCTAAAATTTCCTAAACCTGTCTTTTTCACTCCCCAAAATTCCTGTTTCACTATGACGTGCACTGACCACCAGGGGGCAGACGCTCAATGCAGGAGCTGCCATGACACGCACTGGCCATTTACAGTGAAACAGCACCATGGACCTGGTGCCCACAAAGAAACACTCGGCTTCTCCAAGTGGGACACAGGCCCCGCCACCACCCCGAGCGACAGCCCACCAAATCGCACCCAACACTGCCAAGACCCCCATGGTGCAAAATACAGCCCACACCCCAGCCCAGCCCCGAAACAGTGGCTGTGGGCATCGGGTAATGATGTCACATAGCAACGCCCAACTTGCTTTCTCTAGAGACTGGCCTCCTTGCAGTTTCTTCAGCCCAGGAATGTGACTTCCTTTATAGCCAGGTGCAAACATTTTACACTTTAATTAAATGTCTGTGAAGTGTTTTCCAGTGCCTCATCCCATTTGATCTTCACAGAAGTCCTGGAGTAGGCAGATAGGAGACTCGGTAGAATTCTATTTTCTTTATATTAGCCAGAAAACGAAGATTTGGAAAGTTTAGAAATTTGACCCGACTGAAAAGAAGTAAGAAATGGTAGAACTTAAAAATGACTTCAGGTCTTCTCACTGGGCAGAATACAGTCAAACACTGCTACAGTTAAATATTTTATCCTTTGTTCTCTCTGTGTGACCAACAGTAATTATCTGCTTCATGTTGATATTTATTGCTGTGTTGCTAACAATTACCTTAAAAAGAAGTTGGGGTGCTTCACTGGGCTGAAAAAAGTTTAGCTAAATCAGAAAGCAGGTCTAATTAAACAAGTTTGTTTTCTATCTATAAAAGGCTAAGTTGACTCACTCATGCAATACATGGTGCCAATTGCACATGTGTATTTCAATCTGTCATTGTCGATCGTGAATTTGGTTGACACTTCTATTATAGAGAAAGGGCGAATAGCGATATTAAAATATCAGAATTGAACCCAGACCCGGCAGTCGGCAGGCCAAGGCTCTATCCACTGAGCCAAACCAGCTAGAGCAGGATATGACATTTCTTAGCCCTTCCAGCAGTGGACCTTAGTTTTTTCCTCTAGGAGTGTGGTGGAAAAATCCTAGATCAGCTTCTTGGATTCTTGGTAACATTACCCAAGTTACCAAGAACACTGCGAGTGGCAGCGTACAAAAAGCTTAGTCAATGAGTGGTCAGAAAAGGTGTTTCCTCTGCAGTTCATACGCAGAGGACCCCCTGCATTGTGTCCGCTGGGCTGTCCTAAAAATACATCAAAGATGTTCCAAATATACCTTCAATGGTCAAAACAGAAAGACTAACTTCCCCAAAACCCAATGAAGGAGTGAAAGCTCTGCTATATTTGCTAATAGAAAAGTCTATGGACACCACCCAAAAGAGGGGAAGGAGATGTATATCAGCTGGGGGCTACTTTTCATGACTGAAGGCTGGGTTCCAGGTCCCTCTGTAAGGTGAGGCAGGGGGCTGAGCACTGTGCTACAGGCTGCCACCTTATCATTTATAATACTTGTTGAGTACTATATGAGTGTTTGTTAAGATGAACTTATCTATGACATATCATGAGAAGGGGAGGGATCCTTCTAAAGTGTAACTTTAAGAAACTACATATTTCTGCCCGGATGGCAGAAGTTGTTGAACGTCAACCTATGAATCAGGAGGTCATGGTTCAATTTCCTGTCAGGGCACATGCCCTCTCCCTTCCTCTCTGAAACTGAATTTTAAAAAAAACAACACACAAGAAACTATTTCTGTAAGCGAAAGAGAAATTAATTCCTCTTTAGCTATGAGAGCCAAGTTATCTCAATATTTTCTCTAAGGAAAAAAATTGCAATTAAATAACATATAACACTAAATACAAACCTTATATGGTGAAGGTTCAATTCTTTCCCCAAATAACACCTGACCAAGATTTTCAGATGGGCGTTTTCCTTCAGATGCTTGACAAAAATCAAACCTGGGGGAAAGAATATTTAAGTTTTTAAACATAAAAGAAAACAGTGAAATAAAGATTAGGTGCTGATCATTATAGCACTTCTAATAGAAGAGTAAGAAATATATTCATACTCCAAGTTCCATGTACCACATCACCCCAAAACAAAAACAAAAAAGCCCCAAACATCTGAAAATTATACCTTAGAATGCTTTGATTTTTAAATACTTACACTGAGATGTAAATTACAAAATTTTTATAACTGACACATTGTAATTTATTTTTTTCATTCCAATGATAAAATGATTTATATCCTTATTCTTCAAGTGAATTTTACATAATTTATCTCCTTTTGTTTTAACTTTCTAATCCAAATCTTTACTTAATAATAACATTTCGGGAAGATGCGTCAATTTTCCTTGGGTTTCTGCCTCATCCTGATATACTGGCCAACATATCTCAAGTCTGAGAAGCATGGCTAGAAAAACCCTCTGAAAACGGAGTCAGCTGTAAGCTTCTCTCTGTTTTGTAATGCCTTTGTATTACTAACCAGATTTTAATAAAGTTTTGTTTAAACATTACAGCCTACTTTCAACTTTGCTATTAAAAAAACAAGAGATAGCTCTGACCAGTTGGCTCAGGGGATAGAGTGTCGGCCCACAGACTGAAGGGTTCCAGGTTCGATTCTGGTCAAGGGCATGTACCTTGGTTGCAGACACATCCCCAGTAGGGAGGTGTGGCAGGAGGCAGCTGATGGATGTTTCTCTGTCATCGATGTTTCTAACTCTCTATCCCTCTCCCTTCCTTTCTGTAAAAAATCAATAAAATATATTTTAGAAAAATACTGAGGTAGTTGCATATTAACATGAAAAGATGCCCCAAAAAGATTCAGTGAGAAAACCAAGGTGCAAATCAAGTATAATAGTATGAACCTATTTTGTTTAAAATGTATAAATGTGGTTATACAAGTTAGTATATGCAGAGGAAAAATGTGGAGGAGCAGACAATAAAGTATTTATGGAGACAGATTATGTGGCATATAGGATTTTGTTTAAAAACGGGAGAGGGGGGCATTATTTAAAAAGTTAAAAAAGAACACAACGGCTCTTTGTCCACTCAGATGAAAAAGGAAATCCCTTGCTTTAGTTTCTGCTTCTATTGTATTGCAGTGACATAAAAAATACATTTTACATTTTAATAATAAAGACTACTCATTTAAAAATGTTTTCAAGCCCTGTACATTTTTAAAAGCATGTAAATTTATATATATGTTTATTTAACAATGTGTTTCCTATATCTGTGGAGAAAATAAAATTCAGAATGCACAAAATTCTGATGGGTCCCATAAAATTTTACATAAAAACCAAGCTGAAAACTTACGCTGTATATTCATAAGGAAGAACAGATTCCACTGAGTCAAGCCTGTTCACGAATAGCTCTATGTCAGCCTGAAAATAAGGAAACACAGAATTAGAATATAAACAACTGAAAATCAAAACTGAAGTCATGCTTAGAATTTAAAATGAATTTGACATATATAAAATGTGAAATTTCATTATATCCAACCCACTGTAACAATTCTCTTATAAAACCATTCACTAAGTGGGACTTACATACATTTAAATTACACTAAAATAACTTAGAAGTGCAAATGTAGCCAATATTCTCCAAATGCCTTTTAAGTACTAAAAATTTTTTTAAATAAATAAGGTATTTTAACTAAATCATTCACACCAGTATAGTTTTTTAAAAACTTGATTTTCAAACTTGGTATTTCATTCTGCAGCACAATTGTTTTTAAATGTTTTAAAACATTCTAACTGCAATCAAGACATGCTTTCAAGTTGGTAAGAAATTTCTAGATCAGCTATACCAGAAATAGAATCCCATGCACTTGGGTAATCGTAAACAAACAGAAGATGGACAATGACAACATGGGCTAACTTTGGAGGGCTGCTTTGATCACTTTGAAAATGCTGAACTATGTGGTAATAACAGCAAAGAAAATTACAAGATGAGATCAATTTCAACAATGGGGAAGGGAAAGAAAAGCTGTATCAGTTTCCTAGGAAATATGGGCTAATTTAAAGCTACATCTTCTTACCAAAGCTCCCAAAATTTCTCCAAGGTGTATTTCAGGTTCTTTTTCTCACAGAATCCAAAACACATACCCACTCTCTTAGCAGGAATTCATTGCTATACATGACAGAATTCTTTAGTTGAAAAGCGAGTAAGCGGCGCTGCAGAAACTGGGCCATCTTGGGTGACTGTTACAAGAAACGTATACATCCAGGGATACTGCAAACAGGTCACCCAGGGACCAGCCAGGAACCCAGGAACACCGGAGCTCAAACTAAGAATATGTGGACCCAGATGAGCCCTGCACCTCCTCATGGAAAGGAGAGAAAAACTATATAACCAGATACCCAGAAAAGATAGATCATGGGGAGACAAAGAAACAGCCCGCATATGAAAGAAAAACAGGCATCACCAGAAAGGGAAGTAAATGAAATGGAGGCAAGTAACTTGTCAGAGAAAGAATTCAGGGAAATGGTCATAAGGCGGATGAAAAGAATGGAAGACAAATTTGACAGTATGTGTAAGAACCAAGAGGAAATGAAGAAGAACCAAGAGGAAATGAAGAAGAACCAAGAGGAAATGATGAAGAAGCAAGAAGAAATGAAAAACGACATCACTGCTATGAAGAGCTCAATAGAAAGCAGCAAGAGTAGACTAGAAGAAGCAGAGGACTGCATCAGTGAGCTAGAAGACAAGGTAGAAAAAAATACCCAAGCAGAGCAG
>PVJC01025764.1:0-24431 GCA_004026665.1 Murina feae | reverse complement strand
TAGGGAACTGGATTCTGGTCTGGCTGAATCTGTGTCTACACTCATCTGGGCAGCTCCTCGACTCCAGTCAGAGGTGCCTGAGCTGAAAATCGTAAGTTTGATGAGTTTTAACTACATGTGCCATGATTGTAAGTGAGAGTATCACTAATGTTACTCATTTAGACTTTGGAAATCCAATCTTCTCTTAAAGAATAACCCCATCCAAAAGTATTTTCTTCTGTTAGCCTTAGAGTGAAAAATAAATACCGTTTTTAATGGACAATGTAGGGGGAAAAACCTTGCCAAAAAAATTAAAACTTGGAACTGAGTTTCTTTTGTGGGGGAAAGGGTGTTATGATTTATAAGGTGTTTAGAATTAGAGGTTTATTAGATTCTTAAAAACAAAGCAAAGTGCTTATTTTCCTTTATTATTTGTTTTTAATCCTCACTCGAGGATATTTTTTCATTGATTTTTCAGAGAGAGGGAAAGACAGAAAGAAATATTATGTGAGAGAAATACATCGATTGGTTGCCTCCTGCACCCATAACTGAGGTAGGTCCCTTGACCGGAATCGAACTTGGGACCCTTTGGACCAGAGACTGATGCTCTATCCAAACTGACTAGGATGCAAAGTGCTTATTTTGTTATTGCTGTTTGATGCTAAAAGAACATAATTCCTGGGAGGTAACATGAAAGTGGTTTTTGCTCTTTCGGTTGTTCTTTATCGAAAGCAAATCTGCAATAACTTGACGTATTTTGCCTTCCTTTCTTTCTTGGTGATGGTTTGCTGCAGGTATCTGATCAGCTGTGTGCAAAGTACAGCCAAGAGTATGGTCAACTGTGTCGAACCACTGAGATTGGAACTGTCAGCTCTCGGGTAGTACCAAGAAGTCTGGGAAAACTGAGCAAACTCAGAACAAATAATTCTGTGCAGAGTGAAAGATGTATATAAGTAATTTTTGCATTGGAGGCAGAGGAACTTGAATAAAGCTCTTGGATTAGGGAACTCAGATTTTTGGGGGGAGGACTCAGATCTTTTAAAGGGGGTCAAATATATGGTGATAGATAGGAACTAGATTTTTGGTGGTCAGCACCTTATAGTGTATACAGATATCTATACTAATAAAAGGATAATTGCTAATTAGGATGGACATCTTCTGGATTACCATCCAGACGTCCTTCTGGACAAAGCCACAGTGGTGCCTGAGGCTCATGCAAGCTGCAGATGATGGCTGCCACTGCCCAGGGCCAGCGCAAGGCTCAGAGGCAGCCATGGTGGCTACCAGTGGTAGCAGCAGTGGGGTGATGGGGGCAGCGCTTTCCCCTGATCAGCCAGTTCACCTCCAGCAGAAGGAGGCCAGACTGCAGCTTAGGCGGGGGGCCGAGGCAGAGATGGTTAGGGTGATCAGGCCAGCAGGGGGGCAAGGTAAGGGTGATCAGGCCAGCAGGGGCCAAGGAAGGGGCAATCAGGCAGGCAGGCAGAGGCAGTTAAGGGTGATCAGGCAGGCAGGCAAAGGGGTTAGGAGCCAGCGGTCCCAGATTGCAAGAGGGATATCCATCTGCCCGTTTAGGCCGGATCCCTGGGGCCTAAACTGGCAGCGGGACATACCCTGATGGGTCCCAGATTGGAAAGGGTGCAGGCCGGGCTGAAGGACCCCTCCCCACCCCCCCCTGCACAAATTTCGTGCACCAGGCTTCTAGTTGATTTATAATGTTGTTCTACACCTGAAACTTATGTAATGTTAGTAACCAATGTTACCTCAATTAAGAAAAATTAGAGTAGCCCGGGCCAGTTTGACTCAGTGGTTAGTGTGTCAACCTGCATACTGAAGTATCTCAGGTTCAATTCCCAGGTAAGGGCATGTACCTCAGTTGCATGTTCAATCCCCAGGGAGTGTGCGGGAGACAAATAATCGATGAATCTCTCTCACTTCAGTGTCTCGCTCTCTTCCCTCCTTCCCTTTTCCTTCCTCTCTCTAAAAATCAATGGGAAAAATATCCTCCCTCCTCGGGTGAGGATGAAAAACAAAACAAAAACTAGAGTCAATAAAACTGAGATGATTCTTTATTTTTTAAAAATATATTTTTATTGACTTCAGAGAAGGAGGGAGAAGGAGAGAGATAGAAACATCAATGATGAGAGAGAATCATTGATTGGCTGCCTCCTGTATGCCCCCTATGGGGGATCGAGCCCTGAAACCCCGGGCATGTGCCCTGACCAGGAATTGAACCCGTGACTTCCTAGTTCGTAGATCGATACTCAACCACTGAGCCATACCACCTGAGCGAATTCTTTATTAAGAAAACATTTATTTTCCTAAATGTAACTGGCCTAGTAATAAAACAGAAGTTATTAAAACTTTGAAGTTTCAAATTCTGAACATCTTACATAATTCAGGACTGACATTCAGCTGGACACAGGAGTTTGGCTGAATAGTTGTATCAGGCTGTTGGACATTCTCATCACTCAGGGTATCCATTCTGCTTCCTTAATATCTTGCTGTCCTGGTTGTCGTGTATGGTGAATATTACCTCTAACATAATTCAAATACTTATCATAAAATCGGAATTCTTGAGTCACAATATTTTTATATATTTTTTCCCCTCTTATTCTACTTAGTTTGAGGTTCCTTCACCCCAGGAAAGGCTGTCTTATAAGGAGGGCCCCTCCTTGTTGTTGCTAAATTATATATCTTTTAAAAATTACTCACCCGAGGATTTGTTTTTCAATGATCATAGAGAAGGAGGAAGGGAGAGGGAGAGAGATGTGAGAGAGAAACATTGACATTGATGTGAGAGAGAAATATCTACCAGTTGCTTCCCATGTGCAACAGGGGATCGAACCCACAACCTGAGTACATGCCCTGACCGGGAATCAAACCTAGGTTCTTCTTTGTACGGGAAGCTGCTCTAGCCAATTGAGCCACATCGGCCAGGGTGCTAAGTTATATTTCTTTTTAAAATCATACACCTTATGCCCTAACCGGTTTGGCTCAGTGGATAGAGCGTTGGCCTGCGGACTCAAGGGTCCCAGGTTCGATTCCGGTCAAGGGCATGTACCTTGGTTGCGGGCACATCACCAGTAAGGGGTGTGCAGGAGGCAGCTGATCGATGTTTCTCTCTCATTGATGTTTCTAACTCTATCCCTGTCCTTTCCTCTCTGTAAAAAAAACCAATAAAATATATTTTTTTAAAAAAATCATAGACCTTAAATAACAGTGACTAGAAAGATGAAGACCAATGATGCAAAGGTGAAAGATCACCTAAACTTGCTTTGTTTCTTATTTTGTAAGGGTGTGTGTGTAACCAATTCTTGTTATGTTCTTTATTTTGCAGCTAATGTGTAAATTAAATGTGAACAGTCTACCCCAGGTTTTAGCGGAACAGTATCTGATAGAAATTGCTAAGAACTATAATGTGCCATATAAATCCAAGACAACCATCATGGTGAGTACTTTCAAGAAAGGAGAATTGATTTAAAGCTGAGGTTTTTATTGTGCACTTGAAGTTTTTTTTTTTTTATTCTACTTGCGAATGTGGCTCTCAGGGTAGCTGTCAGGATTGTAAGTCAGATAAAATTTGTACCTTTTCTCCGCCCACATACTTTCCCTAACAGCGTTTGACTTCTGGTAACCGTCAGATGACCCTTCTAAGTTGTTAACAAGAGAAGAGAGATAATAATAGCGAATAGTTATTAACAAATCTCATAAGCTCGTCAAGACGATTAAATGAGCTAATACGTACAAGGAATTTAAATGCAATGCCTGGCCCATCACAAATGTAATCAAATTTTGCTTTTTATCATCATCATTATTATCACAAAGTGGATTAAGCTTCCACAAGGTGGTCATGGACTGTTTTAAGGCCAGAGGGATTTCTCCCTAATGCCTCTCAAATCACCTCCTATGGGAAGTGACTTATTTTAGCAATTGATAAATTTGTCTGTGGTGAATTCATAAAGGATAACCTTGTTCTCAGGTGCCAAATGTGTGCTTAGTGCAGGCAGGAAGCCGCAACGGGGGTCTGTTCCATCCTCTGTGTTTCCAATGGATGAGCAGCACACGTCATGTTGGGTCGTGGTTAAAGGGCACGCTTGTCTTTTCTGATGCTTTGCTCCTGAGGGTTTCCTGATAGGGACTCTTTTACCGACTATTTTTTTTTCTTTCAAAGAGTTATATGGTTTTTTGAGGGGGCAAAAAATGACACATTGTAAAAATATAGGTAATACCAAAAGGGACTGTGAAGAAGTAAACGCTACATGAGATGCTGCTAGAGATGGGCCCAAGGGCACAGCCTTGGACCTCCTCTCTTCTTCCCTCCTCTCTGGGTGATTTCATCTGACATCACTAGCTAAGGCCTCTAGGCTGGTATGAACTCCAACTCATCTATCCACCCACTTTCTTTTTAAAAAAATATATTTTATTGATTTTTTACAGAGAGGAAGGGAGAGGGATAGAGAGTTAGAAACATCGATGAGAGAGGAACATTGATCAGCTGCCTCCCGCACACCTCCTACTGGGGATGTGCCTGCAACCAAGGTGCATGCCCTTGATCGGAGTTGAACCCGGGACCCTTCAGTCCGCAGGCCTACGCTCTATCTACGGAGCCAAACCGGCTAGGGCTCCACCCACTTTCTTGATATGCATACTTTCACTTGAATATTTCAGAGACATCTCAAACTTAACATGTGCTCTTACCCCTTCCAAGAACCCATTCATTCTACAATGCATGGGGATTCTAGGCTAGGCCAAAAAATCGTGGTATCTCTTGATTCCCCCCTTTCTCTCAACTGCTAGCCTGCAACCAATCTTCAGCAAGTCCTGGTTATTCTGCCTTCTAAATATAGGCAGCATCCTGCCCCTTCTCACCATCTCCACTGACAGTATCCTGGGCTAACCTGCAACTAACCTCTTCCCTGGATGGTTGCAAGAGGCTCTTACCTGGTTTTCCTGCTTCTCTACGCCTCTTCCTCATTAACTGATGTTCAATACAGCCTTCAGAGATCTGGTTATACCCAAGTCAGATTGTGTCACACCTCTGCTTTTAAACACCCCCTCCCCCCCCCAGTGGCTTTTTATTTCACTTAGAATAATAGACAATGGCTTTCCTAGAACTGAAGAGGCTGCCCACACCCACTCTCCGTGTAAGGCCCTTATTAGCTTCCTTCTCTAAAATGTCCACCTCTTCTCTCTTCCCTCTTCCCTGCTTTATATTTTTTCTCTCTCACTCCTGTCTTTATCGAACACACTTAGTGATCTTGTTTATTATCTGTCTCTCCCACTGGAATATCATCAGCTCCAGAAGGGCAGGGTCGTGTGTCTGTTGTGTTCATCGTGGCATTTCTAGCACTGTGCCTGGTTTATAAGAGTTTACCCCTGATAAGTTTGCCACACTTTCTTGTAGACATCAGTGTGCATATTTATGCTTAGCTCTGCATCACTGGAGGACCACAGTGTCTAACCTCATAGGTACTCAAAACACAGTCATTGAAACAGAGGGAAAGAAGAAGTGTGGGGGCCAGAAAGCCTGAGGTTGCTGTTCGTTGTCCCTGACTTACCCTAGACTCTGTTTCATGAGGGCAGGAGCCATGTCTCTTTGCTCACTGTTTCTTCCCCAGTGTTTCCAAGGAGTTTGGCCTGTAGTAGGTATGCAGTAAACAAATGCGTAATAAGTCGGGGATCCGATATGATTCTCACCCTCTTGCTTCAGGCTGAAGGCCCGGCAGACCTGGTTAGTGTTGGATTTACCGAGGAGGTCAAGAAAGGTGCCCTGGACAGCGGAGGGGGAACTGAAGCAGGACCTGGTGATCCAGTTTGGGCGTCACCAATATCTGCACCAGAGCCTCTACCTGTGCCGTCCCCAGTCCCTTGCTTCTCATCCCTTCCTCCTGAAAGACAGGTCAGTACGGATAAAGAAGTTGAATCTGAAATGAGACTATAGGTACTGCTTGAGTATATTTCTAAATGGGCCTTTTGAGTGGTAAAATGGTCTTTGTGAGGTTTTTTTTTAAGGCAATTATTTAATTCATATTTAATGTGTTTTTGTGCTGAATTCGTGAGAACATAGGGACACATACAGCCTTTCATCAACCTCTGGACAATACCACGGTATAGACTGCAAAGAACATTTGTAAGGGCTCGTGAAATGTGAAAGTCTTTAATTTACAGTGATTTAGACTCAAATTTCAGATTAGATGTATTCAATTTATATGTAGTGAAAACAGTTTACTCTCATGCTGAAAATAGGATAAAAAATCTCATAACTGTGTGTATATACAGATTTAGAGAAGTCAAATAAGCAAAAAGTAAGGCACCACAGGCATTAATTTTCTTCCCTCTTTGTTCCTTCAGGGTGAAGTAAAAAGAAATTATTTTATTATTTCATATCTGATCCCATGGAGCTGTTTTTGAGATTTTATATTTTAGGCATAATTTAACTCCTTGTTGAAATTATTTGTCTGAATTAACACCTTGCGTACTGCTCAGCTTCTACTTTTGGAGTGCAAGCCCGCTGATTGTGTATGTGTGTGTATGTGTGTGTGTGTGTTAAACCTCACCCAAGGATATTTTTTCCTTTGATTTTTAGAAAGAGAGGGAGGGAGAGAGGGGGCATGAGAGAGAATGAGTGAGAGAGAGAGAAACATCCATGTGAGAGAGACACATGAATTGGTTGCCTCCTACACAAGCCTCAACCAGGGGTCAAACCTGCACCCCTTTGGTTTGTGGGCCTAACCACTTGGCAATACCACCCAGGGCACAAGTCCTCTGATTGAACAATAAAGCGAAGAATCACTAACTGTGCATGATGTTGCAGAAATAAAGGGAACCAGGTTTGCTAAAGTAATTGTGGTGATAGAAGTTACTGAGGTGGTTCATTCTATCCTAGGAGAGTATAACTACCAGTTACTGCTAATAATGATTCTAAACATTGTACTAATGTGTTTATTTGATTTTTGGCACTGTGTGGTAATAGGACAGTATCACAAAAGTTGGGGATTGGGAAAATTAGCCTAAAATAATAAGTGCATGTATTGGAAATCTTATTACAAATAAAACACACGTGTCCTCTTTAGCTCTATTTCTTTAAAATGTATTTTTATTGATATCAGAGAGGTAGGGAGAGGGAGAAAGAGATAGAAACATCAATGATGAGAAAGAATCATTTATAAGCTGCCTCCTGCACACCCCACACTGGGAATCAAGCCCGCAACCTGGGCATGCACCCTTAACTGGAATCGAACCTGGGACCCTTCAGTCTACAGGCTGACGCTCTATCCACTGAGCCAAACCAGCCATAACTAGCTGTATTTTAAAAAATAACATTTTTGTAAGAGAAGAAGAAGAAGAAGAAGAAGAAGAAGAAGAAGAAGAAGAAGAAGAAGAAGAAGAAGAAGAAGTAGTAGTAGTAGTAGTAGTAGTAGTGGAGGAGGAGGAGGAAGAAGGGGAGGAGGAAGAAAACTTTATGGAAAATTTAAGCATACTTATAATTAGAGAGAACAATATACTGAACTTTTGTGTATTCATCACTCATTTCCCACAATTGTCAACATTCTGCTGCTCTTATTTAATCTACCTATTTCTTCCTAAGAGAGAAATAATTTAAAGCAAATCTTAGGCATTACATAATTTTACCTGTAAGTACTTCAATATATATTTCTAACATGAACCCTTTGTTTTCATAATATAAAAACAATGTCATTATGAAAGCTAACACTTTGAAAAAATTCCTTAATATCATATAATACTCAATCCATATTAAATTTCTCTGATTGTCTCAAAAATGCATTTTTACAGTTATTTTGTTGAAATCAAGATCCAAAAAGATCCACACATTATGTTCAGTTGATATGTCTCTTTAATTTTTTAATCTCTAATACTTCCTTTTCCCACCTCACCCTTTTATTTGCCATTTATTTGTTGGAGAAAGAATCCTCTAATTTTATTAAACCGAATCATTCTTCACAAGCAGCATTTCTAGACTGGAAGGTAAAAGACTTCCCCATGCTTGTATGAGGCCATAGGTGACAGAAGAAGGAAAAACTATAGTCACTCCCAAGGCTGATTTCCAGAAGGCATCAGAACACTTTACTTCAAACACGAAGGCAGTGCGATTGTGATAAAGTTCACTTAAGTTAATTTTAAGAAATATTTATTGAAGGCTTCCTATGAACAAAATATGTGTTTGGAACTCAGACCAGTTGCTTCCCAGTGATCTTTCTTTTCTTTCAGAATGACTCCTTTAAGAATGATTTGCGTCTTATACTGGTTCCTGGTAAGTACAGGGAGTCCTGGGAGTAGTAGGAATTGTTTGATATTCATGGAAGCTATTTCAGTTGTTATAAGGCAACATTCCTCCATTGGAGAGAGAAGTTTATTAGTGGTTTACCTGGAGTACAGAATGTTTTCTAATAGAAGTTAACGATTTTCAAAGTAGATAGGGATCTCAAACAGATCTTTAATGCAGATAAAGTTTTAAAACCACTACTGCACTAGATCATCTTGTCACATGTTTTGAAAAATTGTGCCTTTAAAAAAAAATTCCAATTGCTCTTGAAGAAGATGGGCAACTCAGTGTAACCATTACCGCCATTTCCATGTTGGGGGAATTGTCTAGTTTTAAAGCCTATTGTATACTGTTCTTTCAAAAGCGTTAATAGCCTACTGTCTTTGAGGCTGGGATTTCATTCTGGGGGACATATTGTTGTGACTTTTAATTACATTGTTTGAAAGGAACAGGCCCGGGATTCAACCCTCAGACTTCTCCAAAGCCAGCATCAAGAGCCAAGATTGGTTTTGATAACTTGATGCTGCCTGATTTGCCTGATGTAAAACCTCAAGCAAGTCTTTCCATTGACCCTTATGACGCTGAGGAAATTGACTTTGAAGATCTTGACCGGAGACTTGAAATGCTGAAGAAAACCACATAATTCCTTAATCCTGGATTGAGTACTTGACTGGGAATTAGAACCCCTGGGCACACATTTTAATATGGCACCGATGTGTGTGTCTGAAGTTTTCTCATTTACATTTTCTTCTATTCCTTAAATTCTATGGCTTTCTGTCTGTAATAATATGTCTCTGTGTGCATATATATATATATATATATATATATATATATATATAAAATCATATAATTATTCCTGTTTCTTAAAATTCTAAAATTCTATGGAATTCTAAGATTCTATAATTCTGTTCCTTAAAATTCTGTAATTCTTAGATGATTCCTGACCTACAGAATTTTATTAATTATAGCCAATAAACTTCCATTTTCTCTGAGATTCTTATTTCTCTTGTAATTATTGTTTTTCCCAGGGAGGCAGAAGGATGTGTATTTAAATCTCATCCCTGTACTTACTAGCTATAAACAAGACTTTTGGTAAATGATACCTTCTCTTGTGCATGAGAGAGCTAAGGAACTAGAGGAATGTGTGTCTTTTAAAAAATGAGTATCCTAAGGAATGTGCAAACACTAAGAGTGAATAAGAAAAGAGTTTTCTAGCCCTAGATGGTTTGGCTCTGTGGATAAGAGCGTTGGCCTGCAGACTGAAGGATCCCAGATTCTATTCCGGCCAAGGGCACATGACTAGGTTGTGGGCTCGATACCCAATAGGGGGCATGCAAGAGGCAGCTGATCAATGATTCTCTCTCATTGATGTTTCTATCTCTTTATCCCTCTCCCCTCCTCTCTCTCTATATATTGATTATATATATATATATATATATATATATATATATATATATGAAAAGGGTTTTCAGGAAATCAGTGGAATCCTATATGCCTGGGTTAAAATTTTGAATCTGCCACTTACTAGTTGTAAGCTTTCTTTTCCTTATCTATAAAGTGGGAGAAATAATGACGATTAAAAGAAATAATGTATGTAAAGTTTTTTAGCACTTAGTTGGTTCTCAATGAATATTAATTTTTTTTCTAGTTTCTATTCCCTGCTAAGTTCTATTGGACTATATATTAATGATTCTATGAGACTGGGTAAAGCTGAGAAAACAAGATGGCAAAATTAATTATATTTTTGTTTGTTTCTTGTGTAACTGGTATTTGTTGTTCATTTGTTTTTCTTTTCAAGAGACTATTTTTTAGAGCAGTTTGAGGTTCTTAGAAAAATGCCAAATTGCTCTTTTTCATGGGGCTTCAGAGGTGGTTGGCTGCTTCAGGAAGAAGCTGAACATCTCTGTCTTTTCCAGCCACTGGCTGCCAGAAACGCATTCAAGCGGACGATGAACGCAAATTTCGTACCTTTTATGAGAAGCATATGGCCACAGAAGTTGCTGCTGCCAGGCTGGAGCGGTTTGATAGTTGAGTGTTGACCTATGAACCAGGTGGTCACGGTTCGATTCTGGGTCAGGGCACATGCCTGGGTGGTGGGCTCGATCCCCAGTGTGGGGTGTGCAGGAGGCAGCCAATCCATGATTCTCATCATTGATTTGATGTTTATGTCTCCCTCTCCCTCTCCCTTCCTCTCTGAAATCAATAAAAAAATTTAAAAATTAAAATTAAAAAAAGAAAGAAGTTGCTGCTGATGCTCTGGGCGAAGAATGAAAGGATTATGTGATTCAAAGCAGTGGTGGGGATGACAAACCAGGTTTCCCCAGGAAGCAGGGTGTCTTGACCATGGCTGTGTCTGCCTGCTGCTAAGGGGTGTTCGTTCCTGTTATAAACCAAGGAGGACTGGAGGGAGAAAGTACAGATCTGTTCAGGGCTACATTGCAGATGCCAAACTCAGTGTTCTCAACTTGGTCATTGTAAAAAAAAAAAAGGGGAGAAAGATGTTCCCGATCTCATGTCGCCTGGGGCCCAAAAGAGCTAGCAGAATCTGGAAACTTTCAATCTCTCTAAAGAAGATGATGTCCGCCTATTTGTTGAGAGAAGGCCCTTAAACAAAGAAGGTAAGGCCGTGGTCTGTGTGGCTCAGTTGGTGGAACATAGACCCATGCACTGAGAGATGGAGGGTTCCATTCTGCTCAGGGCACATGCCTGGGTTGTGGGTTCAATCCTCAGTAGGGGTCGTGAAGGAGGCAGCAAATCAAGGTTCTCTTCTCATGGATGTTTCTCTCTCTTCCTCTCCCTTTCTTCTCTTTCTAAAAAAATCAACAAAAAATATATTAAAAAAGAAGAAGAAGGTAAGAAACCTCAGAGCAAAGCACCCAAGATTCAGTGTGTTGTGACTCCCAATGTCCTGCAACACAAATGTCAGTGTGTTGCTCTGCAGAAGCAATATCCTAAGAAAAAGAAGGAAGAGGCCACAGATATGCTGAAGACACTGAAGGAGGCCAAATTAAAGATTTGCCAAGAGTCCTCCCTGAGAGCTTCTACCTCTAAGTCTGATTCCAGTCAAAAATGAGATTTCTTAAAGAGGAACAAATACATACGAACAAACACCAAATCTGAAAAGAAAAAGAAGAAAAATGATACATTAATTTTTAAATGCGATTATTGGTTGTGCAGAACCTTCATTTCAGGGTCCTAGGTTATGTCCCCGGGAGAGTTTACCTCGCTCCTTTTGCCTGCAAAAGGAGTGATACCTGTATACATTTTCTCTTTTAAAAAAATCAACTTTGTCTTGAATGTTTCCTTCTAGAATTTTCCTCTCTTATGAAAAACAACTTTACTCAAAGAGTATGGGATTTGAAGAAGGATCTTTGAAATCTAAGGCCAGGGACAGCAAGTTGGCTGCCTCTCCTCGGGAGTAAACGCCTTATCCTGGCACCGGTTGGAAGCCTGGATCGTCCTCTGGTGAGGGGCTTGGTGGAGAATCAGTTCGTTGTTCTCTGAACTGGGTACCAGGAATTGGCTGCCCCAGTTAGTAACATGTCCTGACACTTTTTGGACTCTCCAGGCTAATTTTAAAGCAACTTGCAGGATTGACTGATTTTAAAGCAACAAAGATGGGGCTCTGCACCCAAAGGAAAACAAAACTAGCCCTGGCCAGGAAGCTCAGTTGGTTAGAGCATTCTCCCAACACCCCAAGGTTAAGGGTTCAATCCCCGGTCAGGGCGTATACAAGAATGAACCAATGAATGCGTAAATAAGTGGAACAAGTTGATGTTGCTTTCTCTTCCTTCCTCTCTTTATCTTTAAAATCTATCAATAAAAAATTTTAAAGAAGAGAACAAAAGCAATGTATGATCCTTTCAGGATCAAACAGACTCATTTACAGATTCATTTACAAACAAAGTCTAACTACTCCACATGCAAATATAACATAAATATGATGCAAACATCTCAGGTGGCACTTTGGCTGCCTCGAAAGCAAAGAAAGTAACTGGCTGAGCCTGATATCCTCCTGGGCTTCGGCCTTTTCTCTGAAGGAGCAAGTAGTAGATTTCCTAATGTTCCTGGTAGGAGGTCAAAGAGTGCATGGCATTTTCATTTTTACTTCACATCTGGCTTCTGTCATAATTGAAGGATTAATTCCTCAACCGTTTTCTCAGGCCAGGATAAATTGCGGTTAGGCACCATGCTAAAAATAACTGCCAAGATCCTATTTGCAAAAGCATTGCATACACAACAGAGGGAATCATTTCTCTCTGACTTTCAGGCTTATTTAGAGCTTCGGGTGATTCAGACCATGACAAAACAGGCCGGTGGAACTGCCTCTTGGACTTATGCCCCTGTATTTCCTACAGGGTTGTGTCGCCTCTTCCCTCTCCTTTCTTGGCTGAGGTTTCTGGCACATGGGAAGTAGGAGGAGTTCCCTGTGAAAGACATTGACCACATTTCTGCAGGGAGGGCTTTCCTCATCAGCTGGAAAGGTCCAATGGCTTCCGTTGATGATACTGAGCCATTTAAGGGTCTCCCCCACACCCCACTCCAGTACCGCCTATTCCAACCGCATGTCATGTCTCTCAAAAGCTCCTTTTCACAGCTCTGGCGTCTAGTGATCGATCTCTCACTTTCCTGCTTTTTTTTTTTTTTGGAACTAGGATTTATCTATTGAGTAATAATATCATTGACTTTTTTTAATTTTGTATTTGAGGATTTTTTTAAAATCTAGTTTTCTTCAATGAGATCATCATTATCTGGAGAGTAGGGACAGTCTCTTATGAAATGTCTATTACAGATTCTGTACCCTCAGAACAGTGTGGTGTAGTAGAAGGAGTCAGGCAGCATGTTTGCTGAATGATTACTATATAGGCCAAAAGGTATATTCAAAGTTGAGAAGTCTAGACTGGAGTTTGGTCTTTGCTGTATGTAGATGTGACAAATCATTTAATTTCTCTGAGCTTCTGTTTTCTCATGTCTAAACTGGGGATGATAATATTTAGGGTAATATTTATCCTAAAGAGAGCTAGTATTTATTGGGCCCTTGTAAGTATTTTAAGTGTATCGGCTCATTTAATTATCACATCAGCCTTAAGATGCCAATGCTACTATTAACTCCATTTTACAGATGGGTACACTGAGGTTCAGGAGTGCTCAGATATATTAAGTAACTTGCTGTAAGTCACACAATAAAAAGAAGAGCAGAGTTTTAAACCCTAAAAATCTAGCTCCAGAAACCAACATTTTTGATTACTATGCTATAGGACTAGTTAGAAATAAATATTGGCGAGCTGAGGAAATAAGCCAGAATGGTAAGCACCTTACTGAGGGCACAAAGTGAGTTACACTCAGCCAGGACTAGTCTTCAAGTGGTCTGACTCACAGCCAAAAGCTAAAGTTTTGTTTTTGTTGTTTGTTATTATTTGTTAAATTGCAATGTGAAAGTTATCAATAATTAATAAAACCATAAAATTAATGATTTTTTTTCTCCTAGCCATGATCTTTTCCTGGAAATTTGTTTCTTTCTTTCAGGCTGTTGTTTCTTATTTATTTTTGTTTGTTTGTTTAAAAAAATGTTTTTTGTTTTTTTTTCAGGCTGTGCTGTTTAAAAAACAAACATCTCCTTAAGCATTTAGATCTGTAAAACTGCATTATCTTACAAGGACTTTCCCCCCAAAATATAAAAGTCTTATTTTTTCAAATAAAAACACAGTATGCTCCTTGCAAAAATAAAACATAATAAAGTAAAAATCCTCTAAATCCTATGATCCAAAAATAGCCATTTTTATATTTTAGTTTTATTCTTCCTATGTATATACAGTAGTAGACTCTTTTTACAAGCTCATTTATTCCATTTTGTAATATGTTTTTAAAAATCTGTATCTATCAGTTCATGATAAAGTTAGAGCTATAGCTTCATTTTTACTGGCTGCATAGTATTCCATTTCATTGATGTGCTGTAATTTATCTGAAATTAGGGATTTATGTTTGAGTAGGTGGGGAGTAAACCTTCCAAAATTTCAACTGCTAATTTCTGAAACTAAAGATCCCAGGATAATGATGACTATGCTGTATATTTGGTCAATTGCTTTCAGTTTCAGTTGCATTAAAGGAGGAATTTGGTAATTATAAATATAAATATAAATATATTAAAAAGTACATGAAGAGGGTTTACATTTCATAACGTCTGCCCTTTTCAATCATCTTCCATTTGGAACGGTAGAAAAGAGCTCCTTCCTTTTTCTTAATAAGATGGTTTAACTTTTTTTTGGTGGTTCTCAATGGTAAACATTGAAATTTGACCTCTGAGCAAATTTTTGTGACCTTGCAAATGGAATACCTTCACTGCTTTGCAACCTGCAAACTCCTTACTTTTATGGGAGTCTCATACTGTAGTATTTTAGCATGTGTCCATACATAGCTATACTTTAGAGGAACCCATGTCAAGACATAATTATGGTCTCCTAATTTTACACTGCTACCAGTCAGCCTTCAGTATCCATGGGGGATAGGTTCCAGGACCCCCATGGATCCCAAAATCCAAGGATGCTAAAATCCCTTATATAAAATAGCATAGTAATTGCCTATAATCTATGCATATCCTTCAAATCATCTCTAGATTACTTATAATACCTAATACCATGTAAATGCTATATAACTAGTTGTCATGATGGATAGTTTAGGGAATAATGACAAAAAGTTGTACATATTTAGTACAGAATCAACCATTGTAGGCCTGACTGCATAGTACACATCAGCAACAACATAATATTTTTATTCCCACCTATTTTCCAGCCGTGATTGGTTGAATCCTCCTGTGAGGAACCAAAGGATACTGACGGCCAGCTGTACAACTCTACATATTTACTAGCTTTGTGGCGAATAGAGTTGCACTGTATATTAGTGCATGGAGTGGATATGAGGTGACTGAATTCCATAAACATTCTGCTCCCCAAACCATTGCCCTTGGTGGATTCTACCCTGCCTGTGGGTGTGGGTGGGTGTGGGTTCCTGTGGGTGGGTGTGTACCTTTTTAAAAAAATATTTGTTAAATTGATTTTTAGAGAGGAGAGGAGAAGAGAAGGAGAGATAGAGAGAGACATGGATCTGCTGCCTCCTGCACGCCCGCTACCTGGGTATGTGCCTTGACTGGAAATCGAACCAGTAACCTTTTAGTCCACCGGATGACACCCAACCCCAGCAGCCAGAGCATGGCCCCTTCTCTAATACGAAAGATGCACGGTGTACAGAACCCCCTGGGGGATGGGAGAGGGAGAGTCGGCATTGTCAGTTTCTCTGAGCCTCGGTCTTATTTGTGAAACTAAGTTATATATGCTTATCTAGTCTGACTCAGACTGTTGGGAGGTCAAGTTATACATATGAAAACGCTTTTATAAGCAGTGTGGGATATCAATATTTAACAATAATAATTACTATTATTATGCCCTTGGCCTCTTTTTTCCAGCCACTTGGCATGCCCCAGTAGGTGCGAGAACAAAATTGTACAGGTGGGCCCACTCAGTTCAATTTCCGTAAAATCTTCTGACATTCCTGAACAAACGAGCCTGGCTAAGGAAAAAGGTGCACACTGCTGGCTATGACAGGCCCTAAACCCCAGATTTGTGGTTAGTTTAGTTCTCGTTGGCATCTAACCAGGTACTGTACTGTATTTGCTTTGGTGGGTATTTCATTGCCAATACACCTGAAGGATTTTCGTTTAGGTAGGTTACCTTTCCTTTAAATGGGCCAAGATACCATGGTCGCTTTGACGTTCACATGGAACATATTCGTTATCAGGGGTTAGTAATTATTTATCAAGCCAGTAAGTTCCAGTGGTTCTCAGCCTTCTGACTCTTTAAATACAGTCCCTCTTATTGTGACCCAACCATAAAATTATTTTCGTTGCTACTTCATAACTGTCATGTTGCCACTGTTATGAATCGTAATGTAAATATCTGATATGCAGGATGTTCTTAGGCGACCCCTGTGAAAGGGGTCTTTGGACCACCAAAGGGGTCGCGACCCACAGGTAGGCTGTCTTTGGCTCAGGACATTAGTTCGTGAAGTCAGTGCGAAAGCCCGCTCTGCAGGATTTTAGCTCTTTTTGTATATGAGGAAATCGAGGCCCTAAGAGTTTAAACAACTCATCCCATGCGGGTTGCGACGATAACTGGGCTTGGAATCCATTCTTCCGTCATCCTCTAACTTTTAAAAATGAAATGTTGCAAGGATACCATCAAACCACAGAATCCAAGACCCCTCGGGATTATGTCCCTGACTTGAACCTAAAGAGAAAGCTAAGGTTTCAAAGGTGAGAGGAAAAGCTTTGGGACTCTCGTGCGCTAGGACCGGCTCGGCCCGGCTCGGCGCTCCCAGGCCCCACCTGCTCCGCTTCTGCCATTTCCCAGGCAACCTTGCTGGCCCCTCCCTCCTCAGGTGGCCGGGTCGCTTCCTGGTAGCCCCGCCCCGCCCCGCCCAAGCGGAACCAATGTCCGTCGGCTCCAGGGTCAGCCGGATCTTTCTCGCTCAGACTCTTCGCTGCGGTGACTCGGCAGCGGCGTCTCGCGTCATCAGTGACAGCCCCGACCCTTGCTACGCTCTGCGTCGCTCTGCCAGGGGGCAGTCACCTCCTCCTTGGCAAATAGTCCTCGGCAGGGTCCGAGTTTTCTTGGAGAATAGGAGCGGGGAGGCACGGGAAGTTGCCGTCCGAGGACGCGGAACCGACAAGGAGAGGAAGCTAGGGGCCGAGGTTTTTGCGGTAGTGTGTCCACTTCGTTAAAAACTCCCTTCCTCCTAAGGATCCCTCCGCCTGCAGTCGCGGTGGTGTGGCCGAGGGAGCCGCCATTTTGGATGTTCGGTTCCTGCTGCCACTGCCGCCGCCGCCCCCGGAGCTGCTGGTTTCATTCGAGGTTTCGGGCCGGTGAGTGTCACTCACAGCGCTAAGAGCATTTTGCTTCTTTTGCGCCCACGCCTGCCGGGAGCGCTCGGCCGGAAGCTTCCCAGGGCTCCGGTCCCAGGCTGTAAGGGGGGGTGGGGTGTGAGAAGAGAGGACAGAGGCTGGGCCAGGAGGGGCCCGGAGCCCCTCCTTCTTGCTCGCCGGCCCCGAGGCCCCGGGCCGGGAGGCTGTGCGCACGGCTGCGTTCAGTGCTGTGGAGTTGGCGCCGGCCGGTGCCCGCCTCCTTGGACCCGTTGACTTGATCGGGCTGCGACCCTTCTTTCAGGGCTCTCATCCAGGGAGCCACGTATCCACGTTTGAGCATCTCGTACCCGAGTCGGGGTCTTTGGTAGAACTCCTGGGCGTTTCCAAACGCTAAGTTCACTGCTGCTGTCTGCACCTGCAATGCCGTCCCCTCGGAAGCGGACATCGGCCTCGCCTCCTCCTAATCTTCCCACCAACTTCTTTTCCTCCTTTGCCGCTGTGCGTGCGCGTGTGCGTGCGTTGAAACTCACCTCCCAAGTACACGGCCTCCCCTTCCCTCCCTGACCCTACGGGCGTCCGTTTCTAATAATTCTCCCGAAAGGCTCGGGGCGGCTGCTGCTGTTCCCCTGTGAGGCTCTGGTGTAGGAGATCCGTCCAAACACTCGCTCAGAGTGTACTTGTGCAGGAAATGTTTATAAAGCGGATTAAATGACTTTTTTGGGGGGGGAAGCGGGGGGTGGGAATAGGTAGGGAGGAGGCTGTCAGGTGTTTGCTCATTTGTGGAATTTCTTCTTGGTGCCGAACCTTTAGCTCTTTGGTGCTGATGGACGCTGAACGTATTTTTCTTGGTGTTATGTGTCCTTGGGCATGAAGGTCTGCCTGTGAAGAAGAATCTTAATCTGATACAGGTAGAAAGGAATGTAACTTTTTTTGTTTATTTGTTTTTGGCTGCTGCAGGGATTCGTTCACAGAACAGAGGGAGGAGTGAAGGGAGATTTCTTAGTGATCTTAACTTTTCAGGTGTTTTGCCCTGTAATGATCCTTGCTGACTGATTCTAAAGAAAATACTTGGGTTTTCTTGGGAATAGTTGGATTTTAAATATTCACGTCCTCCGCTCCCAGTAATATTTGTCAGACTATATATACACACGTTCACCTTCAGTTTAAAACTATAGATTGTCCAGGTACCCGTAGTCTCGCCGCTTTAAAAAAAAATGTTTTTATTTACTTGGAGAGAGAGAGAGGAAGGGGGAGGGGGAGGGAGGTAGAGACATCGGTGGCTGTCTCCTGCACGCCTCCCCACTGGGGATCAGGGCTCGTGCCCTGATCCGGGATCAAACCCGCGACCTCCAGGTTGCTGGGTGGGCCCGCAGCTGTTGAGCCTCACCGGAGGGGCATCAGCACTTTTATTCTACACTCCAGAAAGTTGGCAGTATAGCATGCTTGAATGAAAAGCATTTCGCAGTAATTCTCTGATGGCTTCCTACATTTGAAGTTAGTGTGTGTAATTGAATCACCTCTGTGTCATCTTAGCCTGGGTTTTTACACTTTTAAAAGAGAAATAATTTATTTGAAGTTACAGTCTAGTGACTGCTGAAACTAAAATGTATAACTTGAACTGGGGCAGATCTTTTAATTCTTCCAATTCATGTACAAATGCATTTTTCTTATTGTCAGGTTATCAGGTAGTACATTCCTGTACTGGTCATATGATGTCTCAGTAGAAGACTGAATGTTTTCCTTGTAGTCAGTGTTCTTACTTGTTTTAAGGAGACTTTAAAAAAATATCTTAGTTACTATTTGTGTATTTCCTCTGAAGCTATGGAGTTGTTTGTTTATTTGTTTTTGGTTTAAAGCAGGGGTGGGGAACTTCTGGCCCTTCCTTTGGTCTGTCCCTGCCAAGGCAACCGCAGGCAGGGCTTGAAATGCAGTAAATCTAGGAGCTTTTTTCATAGCAGTATAAATTTACATTAAATTAATTAAATTAAAAGGAAAGATGTTATAAATATCCAAATGGCCCTTGGCAGAAAAACGGTTCCCCACCTCTGATTTAAAGCAGCTGTCAGATACCAAACATTGTGGAATACTCACTTATTTACTAACTATGCCCTTGTAGCTGCTACTGAAATGTTTCATCTCTATGAGTTATAGTTTTAAAACAAGGTATTGGAAGAGCTATTAGATAGGTGTTATTTAACTCAGTTCATTTTGTGGTACACTGTACTGGTATTTAAATGTTTTGCGTTCAATTGGAGAAAGTGTCTTTTTGTCTTACAAATTATAAGCAAAATGGTGTTCAGTGCACTGTTGATTGATCAGAACAGACAGACTTGAATGTCTGCTTTGTCTAACCGTGTTGGGATTATACTTGAAGTTATTGTTCAGGAAATCTTAATTCATTTTCTTTTGGGAGCAGTTCTTTGATCTGTCATTGACAGCAAGCTCTAGATTTGAGAGTGAAACTAAAGTATAAAAATTGTCAGCAAAACCTTTGGTGACCTTCTATTTATTTTTTAAAGTAGTCTTGAAATCAGTGGTGTACTGAAACAAAAACCCGGTTTTTGTGATTTATGAAAACTTTATAACAATTGAAAAAGTTGAACAAATATTTTTCAAAAGGTTTGTTTTTTTGTTAATTCTTACCTGAGTATATTTTTCCATTGATTTTTTTTTTTTTTTTTTTTTAGAGAGAGCAGAAGGGGGGGGGAAGACTCAGAGAGAAACAATTGGTTGCCCCCCACACGTCCCCTCCCCCCCAATCCAGGGGGGGATTGAGCCTGAAACCAAGGTACGTGCCTTTGCCCAGAATCGAATATGAGAGCAAAGGTAAATCTACATGTTCTCCTAATTTTAAAAACTGACCGGGTCCTTCAGTACTTGTGCTCTATCCACTGAGAAAAACTGGCTAGGGCTCAAAAGATTATTTTTAATTAAAAAATTGAATTGGGAAGCTTACCAAAACAGATTTTTGAAATGCTTAATTCCTATTTGATGAGGATTTAAAAGTTTTGTATATATAGAAAAACTTAATTGATAGCAAAACTTTTAAATTATTATTTGGGTTTAGTGTCAGAAAATCTACAACAATAACTTTTCTTCAAACTCCAGCAACTTGTTTAGCTGTTTTTGGTGTTTGTGATTCAATCTTTATTTGCTTTCATCCCTTTATTACGTTTATACAGTTTCTTTCATTCAGGTTAATATTTAAAGTAGTTAGCAATTTTAAAATTAGGAGAATATGTAGATTTATCTAAGCTCTTATATATCTTGGCTTATAGGATTTGAAAATCATCTTTGTCAAACAGTAGCAGAATATTTTCATTTGCCTTTTTGCATAGAAAATCTTATTTTTTTGTAAAGGCAGTCATTTCTGTCTTTAAAATATGTGTAAGATTTTTTTCTTCACTGAAGGAGCAGCACAACACACTGAATTTGGTATGAATTCTGGTTACTAGAACAGTCACATCCATGTTTGAAGGGCACTGAAGTAAGTAAATAAATAAATACAAAACATATTTGCCAAACTTGAGTCAGCATCAAGTAACATTTGTGTAAAAGTGCAAGGTTTAGGATAATGTGATTGAAACAAGAAATTTTTTTTTTATCACAAGGTTCTTAGGAGTTTTGTGTTTTTGTTTTTTTGGCCCATTTAAACCACTGGAGTGAGAAAATTACTAATAAGTTATAAATGTTGTCAGTGAAAAATAGAAGGAAAAGAATTTGTTTTTTAAAAGGTGGAGAAGATATTTGTGACTTGTACTTTATGAATATTTAAAGACATCTTAAAGGCAAGTAGTTTTTACCCCCCCTTTCTCTGTTGTTACAGAGTGACAGTCACTGTGTAACCTGATATAAAGTTGCTTTGCTCACTCCAGCTTGCTTGTTGTAGCTGACTGTATTTTCATTGTACCAACTATCCTTAGCTTCTCAGCTTGTCTGGCTTTGAGGTTCATGTTATGGATTCTTGGGAAGAGTAAATATGAGAAAGACATGAATTTAAATCTTTGGAACTGTAACATTTTTGCACATCCCTTTTAACAAGCCTTTGGGTTAAAATAAAGACTGCCATAGAATAGATGATGTACAGTATTTGTAAATGACCACACAGTTGTATACCTCAAAGTAAAAGAAGTTCCATTAGTGTCTTTACAGCTCAGACTATTTACTAAACCTCTCTATTGGGAAATTGTGCAGTTTTAAGCTGAAGAAAAGAAAGGGAAGATAATTTTTTATTCCTTTTTAGAAGTCTGCACAAAAGATTTGGTTTCCTTCTCACTTTATGAAAATTTTGAAAACATCATACTTTAAAAATATGGTCAAAATACTGGCTTGAGATGAATGCTGAAACTAACAGAATAATTAGACACACTGTGTAGAATAATTGAATTTTTGCTGGTATTAGTTTTTTTTGTATGATCATTGAAGGAAAGTATTGTAAGAGGAAAGAACTTTTATTTTCTGATAGTACCCAATATATGTGGTATTTTGTAAATGTGTATTTATCTCTTCCAGTCAGTGCTTGACTTCTGTATTTTTTTAGAAACTTTCCGTGATGAAAGCTTAACAAATGTTGATTATTTTAGAAAGTAGAATGAGGAAGTAGCTTACAATCTGATTTTATTAGCATCTAGTTGTATTATTTTTATTTACATATACTGAAGTTTTTACTGTTCCTTGAATACTCCATGTTCTTTCATTCTCCTTTTACCTGTTCTTCATATACCTGGAACCTTTCTCCATCCACCAGTGAACCTGTTCTTCCTTTTCTCTATACCCCTAGGCAAAGAGGTGCAGGCCTTTTTTAGTACTTATTGTCTACTTTCCCTATATCTTCAGAAGATAAGAACATCTACTTAATTTGTAGTATTCCTAATACATTGGTTGATTTTCAGGTGTAGAAAACATATACAAAACTTTATCTTCAGCCCTAACCTGTTTGGCTCAGTGGATAGAGCATCGACCTGCGGACTGAAAGGCCCCAGTTCGATTCCGTTCAAGGGGCTGTACCTTGGTTGTGGGCACATCCCCAGTAGGAGGTGTGCAGGAGGCAGCTGATCAATGTTTCTCTCTCATTGATGTTTCTAACTCTCCCTTCCTCTCTGTAAAAAATCAATAAAATATATTTAAAGAAAACAACAACAACAAAAAAATTTTATCTTCATGTGTTTGAAAAATTATCTAATTCTGTAATTGATATTATCCTGTACTCTTTGGGATTTACTTAGACTCAGACTTTTTGTTATGCAAAAACTTCAAGCAGACAGCAGAGAAATCTCTTCCTGGCACCTTTTTTTCTTTTGAATGTCTATTACATAATTTACTAGAAGCCCGGTGCACAAAAATTTGTGCACTGGGGTGGGGGGGGTCCTTTAGCCTGACCTGTGCCCTCTTGCAGTCTGGGCCCCCTCAGGTGATGTCCACCTGCTGGCTTAGGCCCACTCCCCAGGGGATCAGGCCTAAGCTGGCAGTCAGACATCCCTCTGGCAGCCCGGGAGCCCTTGGGGGATGTCCACTTGCCAGCATGGAGCAGGCCTAAGCTGTAGTCGGATCCTTAGCCTTGCTGAGGAGGCGGGAGAGGCTCCTGCCACCACCACTGTGCTGGCAGCCCTCAGCCTGGCTTGTGGCTGAGTAGAGCTCACCCTGTGGGAGCACATTGACCACCACAGGGCAGCTCCTGCATTGAGCGTCTGCCCTCTGCTGGTCAGTGTTTGTCATAGTGACCAGTCATTCCTAGTAGTTCTGCTGTTAGGGTCAATTTGCATAGTATTCTTTTATTATATAAGAAGATTATATAAGATTATGCTAAGGAAACTAATAGTGAATTGAGAACTTCAGACTTTCTCCTGACTCTGAAATGGAAATATGTTGATAGTTCATTGATTTGTTACTGACTCACCCTTAGTGTTTTGAACAATCTACTTTTATAGTGCTGAGGGTTTTTTGTTTTTTCATCTATCTTTCTTTTTTAATAGATTTTATTGATTTTTTACAGAGAGGAAGGGTGAGGGATAGAGAGTTAGAAACATCAATGAGAGAGAAACATCGATCAGTTGCCTCCTCACACCCCCCACTGGGGATGTGCCCACAACCAAGGTACATGCCCTTGACTGGAATCGAACCTGGGACCCTTCAGTCCGCAGGCCGATGCTCTATCCACCGAGCCAAACTGGCTAGGGCTCATCTATCTTTTTAACTTACAAAATAATAGGTATCCATTGTAATGTGAAAAAAAATTTCAAAGACATAGTTTTAAAAAATATTTTTATTGATTTCAGAGAAAAAGGGGGGGAGGAAGGGAGGGAGAGAGAGAGAAAGAGAAAGAAAACATCAGTGATGAGAGAGAATCCTTCATTGGCTGCCTCCTGCAAGATCTAGCTTTTTTTAAAGTGTTTTTGACTACACTGGGAATTGACCCCACAATCTGGGCATTTGCCCCAACTGGGAATCGAAATGTGACATCCTGGTTCATAGGTTGATGATCAACCACTGAGCCAAGCTGGCTGGGCTAAAGATATACTTTTAAGAAAGCTATTCGAATCAAAATATATTGAGGAGAACAGCAAGATGGCGGCATAAGGTAAACACCGTAAATGCAGCCGTGAACAACTATTTCAGAAAAAACACGAAAAGAACACACGGACACCACTCACACCCACAGGAAGGCTGGCTGAGTGAAAATCCTACAACTAGAGAAGAGTCTGAGACTCAGAGGAGCGGTGGAAGCAAAGTACAGAGGTACGAAGGCGTGCGCACGGGGCTCGGGGAGAGGGCTGGCGCCAGAGGACGCGGTTCTTTTCCAAAACGGAGAGAGCCACAAGTCCCGAGCGGCTCTGAACTCCAGTTCCAGGCGAGTTTCTGAGGACCCAGACACCCGGAGAAGGGGGACTGACAGGCACCGGGAGGAAATCCAAAGCGGGTTTCTCTCAGCGTTGCTTGCAGCAATTACCGTGGGACACAGAGACCTGGTGTCTCTCAGCACAGGGCTGAGAAGCGCCATAGCTATTTGCTCCGCCCTGCCCTGCAAACTCCCCGAGGCCCTGCCCCTCCCAAGCTGGGTCAGAGGCTTTTGCATATAAAAGACTGAGTAGCCTAAGGCAAAGGCTTAATCAACACCTCCTTAAAGATACAGGAGCCAGCCTCACCCAGTGGCCAGAGTGGGACTAACCTAAACAAAACAGATCCACAAGGAACACACTCGGGGCAGATGCAGTGAACATAAAAGCCCCACTGAAACAACTCTTGCCCCATAAGGGT
>PVJC01025763.1:7780-24618 GCA_004026665.1 Murina feae | reverse complement strand
GTTCAGTAGTTTGGTCATCCCTTACTAACCCTCCTGCCGGCCTGGTTCTAGGCAGCCATTTTGAGGGTGTGAGGGTTAATTTGCATATTACCTCTTTATTATATAGAATAGTCTCTAAGACTTGTCATAAAAATCAGGGACTCCTTGGCATCTTTTATAGGTGAGATAGCAGTCAGTCTAGTATTTCTCATTGTAATTTTCCCTCTGGTAGTTCTTATCATTTTATCTTTATTCTTCAATATTCTTAAGTTTCTCCTTCCATGTGCTTAATTGTGATTTATTTTGACTTTCCCTTAGAGTATAAATTCAATCTTAGGACTCCTATATTCAATTCTGCAAAATTCTCAATCTATTATCTCTTTTATAAAAAGGCTTCTCTATCATTTTTTTTCTGGATTCTTTTATTGACATAAGCAAAGTTTTGTTTATTAACATAGATAAATACATAGACAGCATCTTAGTTCATTTGGGCAGCTATAAAAAATACTGGGTGGCTTACAAACAACAGAAATTTATTTTTTTCTTTCCTGGAGGCTGGGAAGTCTGAGATTAAAGAGCCATCATGGTTGCCTTTTGCTGAGTGCCCTTTTCCTGGTCCATAACTGGCACCTTTTCACTGTGTAGTGGGGTCTTATAAGGCACTAATCCTATTCTGACAGCTCCAGCCTCATGACTTAAAGTACTTCCTGAAAGTCCCACCTCCTAATACCATCATCTTTGGGGGATAGAATTTTTAAAAATATATATTTTTATTGATTTCAGAGAGAGGGAGGGAGATAGAAACGTCAGTGATGAGAGAGACTCATTGATTGACTGCCTCCTACACACCCACTGGAAGCCCATAACCCTGCATGTGCCCTGACCAGGAATCAAACCATGACCTCCTGGTTCATGGGTCGACGCTCAACCACTTAGCCACACTGTGGGGGGGGGCGGTGCGGGGGAAGGGTAGAATTTCAACATGTGAATTTTGGGAGTGCACAAAATTCTGCATCTTTCACATCAGTTCTTTCTTCAACCATATCCAGGCTAGCACTTAATTGTTTTATCTTTTTAAAAAATTTTGATGACTTATTTTTTCATTTTTAAGATTTCTAAAGGCTTCGTTTTCAAATCTCCTTGTTCTCACCCCCATTGTTTACATTTAAAATTCTGTCCTTTAATGGATGTTACTTCTTCATTTAATTCTTAAAACTTAACATACCAACCTTTGTCTGATGTTTTCTTAAAATAATTAAGGAATTCATGATCTTATTATTGAATGCTGTCTTTCTTAGTGTTAGATTTCTTCATACATTTTTGGAACTCGAATTTCTATATTCATTATGAATAGAAAAAGTTTTTTATTATTATTATTTTGTGTGTGTATGTGTATGTGTATATAGTTTTCTCTGTGTGTCTGCCTTTCTTTTCCCTGTGTTTATCTTTTCTTAGCCTAAAAATGTTATGTTTGTCTTTACTTGACCCCCCCCCCACCACCCTTCTAGATCAGACTTATCTTAAAATGTCCCATATTTATGTTGGGGATATCATAGAATTAGACATCAAATCAGCAGATGCTGCCCAACCTGAGTGGCTCAGTGGTTCCATGTTGATCTATGAACCAGGAGGTCACGGTTCGATTCTGTGTCAGCAGATTGCAAACTCGATCCCCAGCATGGGGCATGCAGGAAGATCAGGGATTCTCTCTATCTCTCTCTCCCTCTTCCTTCTTCTATGAAATCAATAAAAATATTTTTTTTAAACATCAGCTTTCCTGATTGAGAGATTATGCTTGTATTCCCCATTCTTTAAGCAAAACTCCTAGGTTTTTTCAGCATTTCTTCAGCATTTCCCTGCCTCTGGCTTTAAGAAATGAACCTGGCTCTGGTTCATTAAGAATGGCCACCATTCTTACTTGTAGAACTGGAACCCAGCAGGCTCATGGTTTTATCTCTATTCTACTTTGCATTTCTGGTCCATTTCTTGCCTGTAGGCATGTCCATTTGTTTTTTAATACAATTACTTATAAAATGTTTTTTCTTTCTATAATTGACCATGTATGGGGAGTAGAAGAAACAAATCAGAGTATAAACTCATTGTGCCATCTTCACAACATGCTACTAATGACTTTTTCATGTATATATTTTAATCTTTTCAACTTTTTTGCCTCTTCAGGGAAGATACACATCTTATTAATCACCTACAATCCCTACTATGCAGATCACAGACATCATAAGTGTATCGTAGTTTCTAAAAATTTCTTAGTTTAATTGATTTTGTAATAGAAAAAAATCTGAATTTTAAATGTAGGATATTTTACATATCAGAATATGTCAATACAGAAGTAGGCAAAAGTAGGTGTACAGTTGTATGTGAAACATAGTTAATTAATTAAGCTATCCTAAGAATCATAATCTGCATGTCTTTTTTAATATGAACAACTATAAACCTACTTTTGACCAACCCTGTATATCTCTATATGTGCATTTGAATGTGTGTATAAATGTATATTTTCCATACCTACTAGGGTCCCACTGGGTTTATTTACCTGTTTACATGATACTCATGCTGTCAATCTGGCCCAGATGCCCTAAATAGGATTAAAACACCTTTTTACTTCAGAATATAGAAAGAAATCTGAAATTTCTAATGCAGATTTTGAGCTCTGCTGTAAAGCTGTTTCTCCTAATATTTTCAATTGATTTTATTGCTTTATTGTTTTTAACTTCTTACAAAACACAGATGGCCGGACTTTTTCTGTGTACAGGCTTGAGAGGAAACTGACTGGCCCCCCGTGTTTTTATTTCTCATGATCGTGTTTCCATGTGGAAGTCGGTAGCGCAGGATCACAGTCGGAGTCAGCTGGACGCTGAGGCCTGTGCTGCTGTGTCTTGAACTTTGTGGAATTTGGAAGTCATCAGTCCAACTTAGCAGCTCATTCTTTAAAACCAGGAAGTTCTGTATTTTCCTTGGCCTCTTTCTTCCAGCAGATATTACAAGACCTCAGTTCTCATTGTGGGCTAATTATTCTCTTCTATTTGCTGGAACCATAATTTAGTGGGCGCTATTCCTACACAAGGAAATGAGGGGAGAAATTATATAATTGAGAATAATGGTTTGAAAGCCATGGATGTCTAGAATCTTGTGCTAAGTCTGATACATACGAGCTTGGTGGTCTTCATAGGCAACTCACTGAAAAAGAAAAGTTTTTTCTTCACTTTTAAAATGGTGACGTCATAAAGACTAAGTACTTATTGAATGACAATAGGAGTTAGCCCTTAGTTAATTGAAACCCATAGTTACTAACTAAACACTTTACATTTAAAAGGGTTGCGATTTTAATCAGAGAAATTCCAATATATGAAAATTCACATGTAATAAAATAGGAATGTGTGTAAGGTTATTTTTATTACTAATATATACATTTAACTAACTGCCAGCTAAATATTTTTTAAGAGAATCATAATGGACCTTACTGAAGAGAAACCAGTTATTTATTTATACTTAGTACTTTTAATTATTTATACTGACACCTTTAGAAAATAAATTTTTCTAAGAAATATGAAACTCAACAATACCAATTTCTCCTAGAAAAGTTCTCCTTTATTGATGACATCTAGTCAAGATGAACAAAAATTTCACGTCTTTAGTGTTCCTAAGCAATACTGGGTGGCGAAAGAAATAGTGCAACAGTTACAGGTACATGAAGCTGAAGAGCTATGTTGAAGTAATAAAGACAGTGCTGTCCTCTACAAATACCTGATCTATTTCTTGGCATTCTTAAAAATAGTAGTAAGATACATAGAAATTATTTACTAGCCATTTCTGAACCAAAACTTAAAAATGTGTGTATTTTTTTATATTTCAGGCCCTCCAGGGAAACGAGGTAAGCGGGGCCGAAGAGGAGAATCTGGTAAGTTGCTTTTTCAGCTGCTTAGGTTCCACTGAGGTTCCTGAATCTATTCCTCTTAATTAATAATTGTAGAGTTTGTGTGTGTGTGCGCGTGTGTGTGTGTATGTTTAAATCTCTACTAGACATAGAATATATTTTTTATTTTCTTATTTCCATCAAAGGAAAAGTTTGCTAATTGTTATTACTGACCACTGGCACTCAATTTTGTCTTCTTCATTGCATCAAGTCCATCCTTTCAGTGTACAGTAAGGGTTTCTTAGCTGCACACAGTTTGGCTGCACACAGTGTGGCAACATCCCCCATGCTTCCATTTTCATAGGTGGTCAGTCCACACATACAGGTTCTCTGTGAAAATATCTGCCTTGGGACACTAGGGCATATGTCTAGGAATGCTTTATTATTTTGTCCAACTGGTGCAATTTTGTCATGCTTTTACTCTCATTCATTTCAAAATTTGGGAATTTTTATTCCTCTTGTATAACCATATAATTTTAGTGATGACAGGAGTCTTAGCAATCAATCCAGCATTTTCATTCTGTGTTTGAGGAAGTGGAGGTCCACAGTAGTCAGGTGATTTGGCCAAGGCCATGCAGTTTTTACTAGCAGAACTTGAAACACAACCAATTGTCCTGAAGCCACTTCAGTGAGTTTTTGCTTTCAGGCCAAATCCCTGTATGCAAAGTGAAACAGAAGAGTGAAATAAAAACTATTTTTTTGAAACCAAGATATCCAAGTGAGTTCACTTACTGTTTTACTTGTTTATAAAGTCTAAGACTCCAAAAATGTAAATGACCATGTGAGGCTATTGGTTCTTACTTGCAAGATAAGAGGAAGGCGATTTAAGGTTTGATTCTGGTGTGTGATAAGAAATGTTATTCTCAGTAAGTAATTCTCAGTATTAAAAACAATCAATTACTAAGCGTTCAAACAGTAGAAATACTAACCTCTCAAAAAGAACAGAGTGCAAATTGATTTTATTTTATCTCATTTCTTCTTCCTTTTGTAAAAAAAGTAGAAAGGGTTTATGAAAAATCAAGAATTTGGGTAGTGTAGCTGTTTAATTACTGTAAGAGTATTCTTGAGGTTTAAAGTTGTCTTTAAACCTCACTGACTCTAAGTGATTGAAAATTTGAATAGGTATCCCCTATGAAAAATGCAGTTTCATAAATAGAGGAATATATTTGCTTTGAGAAAAAAATGATAAAACATTGGTGGAGTCACATTATCACTGAATTGATCTTTGTGTCAAGAGAAATAGGATTGAGGGGGAGGAAAGTGAAAACTGCGCTTCGGCAGAGTTTTATAGAAAATGTAAAAGTTAATTCCCAACTTTCTAGCTATTTAGAACTGGTGTTTTAATTGAACCTATGTTGTGTAAACTGTTGAAATTTTCTTAGAATTTGCTGGTGTTTTGATGAGAAAACATAGTTTAAAGAAACATATAAACATATAAACATAAAAAGGCTTATTCTTTTATGTATTGACAATACTATTGAATGAAAAACATTCTTAGAACAAATAATAAGTACATTTCTAATTTAGCCATTTTACGAAACTCAGGAAGGTTTACAATTCAATTCTCTATAATTGGCCTATTATAAATGAGCAAAGATCCTTGTGATTCTTATTTTATCTATATTTTTAGGTATATAAATTAGACAGTCTTTGCTTAAAATATATAAATGTATCAGTAATTCATAAACAGGCATCAGGGAATCTGAACATTCCTTGATATTTTATGAGAAGTTTTGTATGCACATAGATATAAATGTAGTTTGCTGATATGGTGTCAAAGGGTTATATACTAAAAAAAAACATTAAGAATCACTGACTTCTTTGTCCCTTGTATTGTGCTGATGATTATGATGATGCTTGAATCTTTTTATTTAATCTTAATAATTTGCATAGTCACTAATTTGTCTCTTCCTTTTTTTTCTTTCTTGCCCCCTCCTCCCACCATATAGGTCTTCCCGTAAGTATCTCTGCTGCATTTTGGCTTTTCTACATTAATCAGGATCACGTATGTTAAAACCTGGTTAAAACCTCAAAATATGGTCTGTATTTCACTTAGGAAAATGTTACTGACCAACTGGTGAAGAGCACTTTACTTTGGGAAGTTACTTTTGAAGTGCACTATTTTGTGATCGTGTGATATGTTGGAGTACAATATGTGTCAAGTAGAAAAACTTTTAATCTTAACGCCATCATAAACCAGTGGCTCTCTTGGGACTGTTGAAATAACTTATGAAGTTCCTGATATGAAATGCTTTTCCTGGACTTTGGAGGAGTTTTTCTGCAAGCAAACCTCCAAGCTCTTTCACACTTCTTTTTTCATCTGTTTAAACTTGTGTCTGAAGTATTTGCATTTGCCAGCCCACGAAATGTAGATGGCAATGTGATTGCGGGAACAATACCCCGTGGGCTTGGCCCAGTGCTCCCCCCGGGCATCACTCCTTTTGAAGTCCGCTGGACTTTTGCCTGCACAGCAAGCATGATATGGAGCCCTTGGAGAGTTGCACTTTTCTTTTTTCTTTCCTTGAGTAGGTCATAGCGCCAGCATTCCAGTCTGCTTTGCACCCACAGGAACAGATTATCTTGTCAGCTTTGAGCTAGATGTGTTTTTGAGTAATATCCTGGATATCTGCTGTCTGACCTCAGTGTTTGTGCTGTGCGCTGGTCGTTCACGGTAGCGATGATCACTGGCCTCCAGCTATTTTCTCATCCCCGAGCAGCCACTTTGCTCTAGGGTTCACAGACTCCACCTTGGAACCTATCTAGCAGGCCAGCATGGTCTGGGAGAGGGGCTTAGCTTAGACTCGCTTACTGTATTCAGAGGAAGCATTGGCTTCCAAATATCTTTTGCAGTCTTCCTGCCACATTCAAGGATGGAACATAAATCATGTTGGGAATGACTGCGCTTCTGTAACTGACTTTCGGTTCTTTCTTAATGCTAGGCAGATGGCATGCCCCAAGCCTACGAGCTTTTCTCTTTGGCTTCTTATATAAGCCTCTGTCTTTAAAACTAGAAACAAACCACGACTACCCAGAGGAGACTGTGGAGATTACAGCCAGAATAGAGTGTTCAAGGCTTCTTTTTGTGGATGTAAGTATTAGGCAGGCCAAGAGGTAGTTAAATCTGTTTCTGCTTTATGATGATTTTCTTTGGTACTTCACAATTTTAGCAGGCACATAGTTCTTGCTTTCTTGGGCTATCTACTAGTCCAGGTTCTTTATCTACAGATTTCAATTTTTCTTCCTTTTGTTATATATAAAAACACAATAAGTAATACATTTTAACCCTGTAGTACAGTGGTTCTCAACCTTCCTAATGCCGCGACCTTTAATATAGTTCTTCATGTTGTTGTGACTCCCAACCATAAAATTATTTTCATTGCTACTTCATAACTGTAATTTTGCTACTGTGATGAATCGTCATGTAAGTATCTGATATGCAGGATGTATTTAGGCGACCCCTGTGAAAGGGTCGTTCGACCCCCAAAAGGGTCACGACCCACAGGTTGAGAACTGCTGCTCTAGTTAATGGCAGGCCATATTCTGGGTGTTTAATGATTTCATTTTATCTCACAACCACCCTTGGATGTTGCCATTCCCATTGTTTAGTAAGAAAAATTGAGGGTCAAAACTGCACAGCCACAGAGGGTTTGCAAAACTGAAATTCAACAAGGTATGTCTAATTTGAAATGCTTTCTGCTTACCACGTTACCCTGAGTCCTTATGAATTCTAAGTGTCTTATAACAGGAATCGTTGGTAAATAGGTTTGGCAGGCCATGGGTCAAATGATAATCCTTGGTATAAATAATCTATAAAATAATAAAAGCATAATATGCTAATTAACAGGTGAACGTCCTTCTGGATGTCCTTCCAGACAAAGCCGCAGCAGCTGTGAGGGCTGAGCCGGGTGATAGGGGCGATGCCTTCCCCTGATTGACCTGGTCTCCTTCTGCAGAGGGAGACCAGACTACATCATAGCCCCGCTCCCCATGGGCATTCGCTGAGGGCTCCTGGACTGTGAGAGGGCACAGGCTGGGCTGAGGAACCCTCCACCCCCAAAATGCACAAATTTTCATGCACCGGGCCTCTAGTTATACAAATAAAAGCATAACCAAAAAGTATAAAAAGCTAATCTATAGACAATCATTAATACTGCCCCATCTCAACTGCATTTTAAAGAAGTTATATTGTGTTTAGCAAAGCCAAGAAATAAGGTATTATCATGAGTTTTCAAACCGACTAAAAGATAATTCAGGTTGCTCACATTTTACAAAATGAAAAACCATTGATAGTGGAAAAGAGGAAAACCAATATAAATCAATTATATTGATTATGCTGTCTTTACTAATACATTGGAGTCTTGCCATAGCACTTGGGAACCTATGTGATCTGGGCTCTTATGGGTGAAATATTTTGTAATGAAACCCTCTTGAGCCTCCAATTCCTAAGCCTCCCCATGTATGATTTTCAAGAAGTATTTGCTTTGCTTTTCATCAAATTTTGCTTTAGACTAAGTGGCTTTATAAAATATTTCCATTATGTTTCTTGCATCTGAATGAAAGTTAGTGAACAGTGGCATTATTATGATTAATTATATCAATTAATTTTATGTGTATTTAGATGCAAATCCAATTATTGACAATTGTAACTTGCCCTGACAATACCCCTCCTATGTTTAGCATTATTTAATTTTATGTCTGTATTTCTTTCCATTTCTTCATAAACTGAAATTTGAAAGTTTCTGTAATTTTATTTTTAGAGAATTTTATTTTCCTAGTTTTGTGTTTTAAAAAGTTATTTAGCTATCTCCACAAATAAGAAGTTGGATAGAATGTCAACACTTACGTTGCCGTTTTAATGGCAATTGTCTGTGCCTCCATTCTGTAGATTCAATGCAAAGCCGAAAGGTAGCCTCAGAAGTTAAGCAGTTGCTCCTGATGAGCTGTCCTTGGCACAGAACCTGAGTCAAGGAAATTCCTCCCACGTCCTTCTAGCCATCCGCTTCGGTGGTCTTGTGACTTGTACTGAAATATAACCTGATTGTCCTGATGTGCATTTTCTTGTCATTCGCTTTCAATAGCGCTCGATAGTGCAAAAGACAGCATTATGGCACTCTGATGTTTGTTAATAAACGAACGAATGGTAGGTCGGTTGGCCTGAGTATCAATGGCAGATTTCTTTTCTCTCTGAGAGTCATTATTTTTTATTGCCCTTCTGAAGTAATACTCTCAAGTAAGATTACACAACAATAACAACAACAAAACGCCACCTTAAATATAAAATTTAATTTAGGAGTTGTACGTTAACATCTTCACTGATATAGTTTGGAAAATTTGGCTGTGTCACCCAAAAGCATTTCTTTTGTCATGTTTTTTTTTAAACCTTGCATATTGGTATCATTTATAATTTAAAAGTTAAAATACAACTTCAATTGGATCCCACAAATCACTTGACTCTTTATAAGCTGTTCAGTGTATTATTTAGCCTTACCCATTTTGACAAAAAGATGTGATGTTATTGTTGGTAGCATAAGCCCTCTGAGGCGAATACAATGCTGTAAAAGGTTGCAAAGGAACGATTTTATTATTATGTAACTAGGGGCCTGGATGCATGAAATTCGTGCAAGAGTAGGGCCTTTGCAACCCGAGTTGCCTCGGCTGGCCCTCGCAGCCCTGTCTTCATCCAGAAGGTCATCTGGACTGTTGGGCTGTTCAGTATTTGCATATTACACTTTTATTATTATAGATTTAGGTTACTATCAGGTAGTTTTTCCTACTTTCTTTCCCATAAAGGTAATATGTATGAAAACATTGTTCTAAAGGAACTTACGCGAGTGCTCTGAGCACCTAGCTCGGATATCACAAATGTATTTGTTGAAATGATGTGCCCAACCATTGTGTTACCTGATTCCAAAGGGCACAAAATGCTACCCCTCTATTTTGGATAAAATAGACTCATGTTTCTATAAGAAGCAAAGAACATGATTAAATTTACAAAATGACTCCAGGGTTTTCAAATGTAGCAAAATTTTCACTAGTTTTGACCTTTTGTAGAGTCAATGGAGTAGAAAGATGTTCTGTCTTTCTGTTCAAAAAGGAGGAGCCATTCTACTAATCACAGGTAACAGAATCAAACAAGTCCTGTACTTGTAGCCAGAAGAGTCAGGAGACCTGTTTTAAGTGGCTTTTTACATTTGTATCAGTTTATTGAGCCCTATAACTATGCTTGATTGACAGAGATATGATGTTATTGTTGGTAGCACAAACCCTCTGAGGCGAATACGACACTGTTGTGCAGCCTGTTCCACTCCATCCAGCTTCAACAATTGCCAACTGGATTGGAAGCCCAGAATCTCATTGACAGATGAATGAAATGTACTTAGCCAAGTTAAACTTACAATGCTGCTTCTGCCAATGGGGTAGATGAATTAGGAAAGGAAATCCCTGTGGAACTTCTACAAGAGAAACTCTGCTATCTTTACTTCATATTGAAAAAACAATATGACTTTTAAGTCAATGGTAAATATTTTCCAGGTATAAAAATAACTACAGTTTATAGAAATTACTTACCATATGTCACTTTACACACCAGTTTTCATACCAGCTCTGTGAACTAGAGATTGTACCCAATTAACACAGGAGGAAACTGAGGGTTCACCAAATTAATCAGTTTGACCACGGGCTCACATTTAACAAACAGGCGGAAGAACCAGAATCTGAACAGAGGTGTATCTCTCTTCAAAGCTCATTTCCACCTAGATTTCAACAAGATTTTTTTTAGACACGTAAGGTTTAAGTGTTATCACTTTAACACTTAAAGTATTTAAGTGTTATGCAGGTATCTTTTTTGTACCTTATCCTACCATCTATGGCTCATTTTAAGCTTTTCTTAGTTGTCAGTAGACCTTACATCTTGTATGTGCTCTTTCATACTGCCAGTTACTCGAGACAAACGTTATCAATCATCTGGTTCTCATGTAATGGAAGTAAATGGTGTGGAGATATGAGCTTTGGCTCTTCAGTTAAGAAAACAGAATATAACCCAGCTGGTGTAGCTCAGTGATTGAGCCTTGACCTATGAACCAGGAGGTCACAGTTCAATTCCCAGTCAGGGCATGTGTCTGGGTTTCAGGCTTGATAACCAATAGGGGGCATGCAGGAGGCAGCCAATCAATGATTCTCTCTCATCTTGACCTTTCTATCTCTCTCCCTCTCCTTTTCTCTCTGAAATAAATAAACATATATTTTTCAAAAAAAGAAGAAATTATACACACAAAAAAAGAACACAGAATTTAAAATTATCATAGAGTTTTTCAGCCAATTTTTCTTTAGTTGCTTCAATTATAAAAATATTTTAATTTCTATTTGGGCTCAAATCATGTGCTTTTGAATGTGTAGTAACTGTTACTTTTTCTTAATAATGGGGTGTTATTGATGGAGTAAGCAAACCATTTGTCTTGTAGTAAGCAGTTTTGCTACAAAATACCAGGATGGCTCAATAAAGTCAGATGTAGTCACCATAACAAACTAAAGAAACTAATGAAACAAACCTGGAGAATTAACTTGTGTTTAAAAGCTGTTTCAGGACAGAGTTATAGCAGGATGACCTTAGGCTGTCACAGATGAGTAGTTCATTTTGGGACTGTGCACATCAGTTTGTCACCTGGAATGAAAGGTAGAAAGAGAGGATATAGCTATACTTCTAACATAGCATAAATTCTCCAGTGCCTTTTCATGACTTCTGTTTTGAGGGGTTCAAGCTACCACGTTCGAAGAGGGAACTGTATTCAGTGGCAATCTGCTTCACTATTTCCTCTGATGTTGTTTATATAGATTTTGTGCCAGATTATTCAGACCTTTCGCATTTGTGATGGGGCAAAGATAATGGGTAAAGGACTACAAAATGAAATAAATAAGAACGTTAAATTTAAAAAAAAGAAGAAGAGGAGGAGAAAATAGACACAAAAATATTGACAGTATCTTTCTTTGCAAAATTATTTTTTCTTGTGGCCTATTTCTGGATGCCATCTGTTTTAGAGTAATGTTTGCTGTTATAACAGACACCTCCTGACATGTTAGTGGCTTACCACAGTAGAAATTTATTTCTTACTAGTATACATGGCGAGGGGCAATACTTCTTGCAGGGACCCAGACTCATGGAGCGTCTGCTGTCTTTCATATGTGTGTTCTGAGGTTACCCAGGGCACAGGCATGCAGCCATCAGGTAACATAAATAAGGAAAGAGAATGGAGGATCAGAGGAAGTTAAACATTTTATGGTTTATATCACTTCTGACCACATTTCTTTGGCAAGAGTCAAGTGACATTTTCACACCTAAAAGCATGGGAAGGAGAGAAATGTAGCTGTGAGCTGAGGAGAAAAGTAAACACATTTGATCACCAGCCAGTGTCTGCTGCCCTGTCTGGAACTAATTCTTGAAGAAATAGACAGAACCGGAAATCCCCAGAGGGATGTCATAGGTATGCCACTTGGGTAATAATGTGACCTGTGTCTTATTGTAACATTTCAGAGAAGAAACACTTCATCAAAACTATTATCACTAGAAACCTTGAACAGAAAAAGAAATAAAAAAAGCGAAGAGGTTTCTTTTTAAAAGAGCAGCATAGAAGTTGGGATGGTTTGTAAGAAGAATAGGGTATTAATGCCAGGCCATGACACTTAGGCACCCCCTGTTCCTTTACAGCCTCAATGATTATGAAGGCTTCCTATCTTTAAGCACTTACAGAATCTTTAAAGCACCCCCACCCTGCCATGGCCTTCTCTTCCTTCTTACTTTTTTCATGCCACTGAATGACTTCATTACTTTGCATTGGGTCCAGGGTGACTTTCTCAGCTAGAAATAATTCTGGTTATTTATCTTGCCTCATATGCCCAATGATTTCAGGTGAAAGCTTAATTTTTAGTAATAAATCGCTTTGTGAAAAAAATTACTAAAAGTTATAGAGTTACTTTTATGAGGGTTGAAGAGTGACCAACTGCCATTCTCATAGTGGGAAACATGATTAAACCAACAAGGGAGAGTTTAAGGATGAATCCTCTCTGTCCCAAGGATACTTGGTAGATGAAATAAGATAACTAAAAGAGTGTTTCTTTGTAGATTAAAAAATAAAAAACAATAGAGAGCACAAGGCAGTCAGAATTATTCTCAGACTTAAAATCTTTTTTGGTTGCTGATTGACCACCTGCATACTTTCTAATATCCAGTTTGTAAACCAGTGGGGTGTCATATCACTTCTTCCTGTTTGACTTTGTCACGTTGCTGAGTTCCTGGGGCTGTCTGCCTATGCAGATCTGTAATTATCTTATGGGACACATTAGGGAAGTAATTATATGACTTCTGTAGATTTGTGAGGCAAGCAGTTTGGATGTATTTTTTAAATGTTAATATTTTGATCAAGGTCAAGTGAGTGGTTTAAGGATATATCCTGGTGTCCTCATGCATGGCTAAGTATTTACTAATCTTCCATAGCTCCTGATAGTAGAGAAGGACTCAGTTCCCCGTTCTTCCAAACCAGCTACTTACATGCTATGATTTCCTCTTACACAAGAGTGGCCCCTGTTTAATTTCTGATCATGTGATCACCATGAAGTTGGCCTACATTTAACCCAAGTTAACTAAATGACCTGTTTAGTCTGAATTGGGCCCTGGACTATAATATAGAAAGAATTTCCTCCTTTAGTTATTACATGAACTTTGGTTCTTGCTTTGGTGGAATTAAAGAGACATCAAGCTGTGGAATCTAAAGTGTCTCAAGTTACCTAAATGTTCTTATGGGTTTTTTTTTTATTGTTGTTGTTGTGGGGTTTTTTTGCTTGTTTGTTTGTTTTAGCTGCTATGAATGATTGTTTTGGCTTGTAAAAAGTTGGCTTTACTTATTAAGTTTTCACTTTATCTCAGTGATGCCATTCTGGCGTCCACAGTGACAGTCTGGAAGTTGGGGTCAGTCCCGGCTACCGTGAACACTAACCAGAGTCTGAGCTCGAGCCTCCCAGGGCCCCACTGATGATTCAGGCTGCAGGCAGGGCTGCAGGGCTCCCACCAGGAGACCCAGCACCCACCAGACCACGGCCCACAAGCCTGGGAACTGCTGCCCTGCCTGCCAGAGGCACAGCACTCCCATGGATGGTGCTGAGCAGACCAAGTGCAGGGAAGGTGTCAGGTCTTGGCTCAGGACTGACAGGCCAGGTGAGATGAGGTGGACTGGGTGGACAGACCCGCCAGGCTGACTTGTGGGAGGTCTTAACAAGATGCTTCTTGGCTCTTGGTCTGTCTGTTTTCTGGTATTGACAGTGCACCTTCATGCACCTTTTATTTTCACAAATCCTCATCTTTCCTAAGATCTGTTTAGGGTTAAATGAAATACAACTTTTTTCTTGTTTTCTTAGTTGCTAATATTTTCAGTCTCAAAAAATAATGTATGTCCCTAGCTTTTATTTCTGAAGAATATTTTATTATAAAGTATTTCTGTAAGGTCAAGGAAGTGAATAAAGGATGGACTCATGGGATATAGTGGCAGAAGAAACTCCTTCTTAATAAGTAATTCATATAGTTATTAAATTATTGTGCCCATTCATTCACATATTTATTCATCAAACTCATAATAATTGCCTACTATGTGCCATGACCTCTGCTTTATATGATGGAGATATAATAGCAAATAAGACATAGTTGCTATCTTCCAGGACCTTAGAGTCCAATGAGAATAAAACAAAAACAAAGCAATATTATGTGAGAAGTATGTATGCTCAGGGTATGCTGAGGAACAACAGGAGAACAGTAGAGGAGTAATCCATGTTTGGATGAGGAGGGGATCAGGGATGCCTATGGACCTGAGGTGAGTCAAGGCATGGTCGAAGTGAAGTATCTACATAGCGCAGTGTTTTCAAGGAGGCTGGCATTTTCAAAGCCGTTGAGACACAGGAAAAAATGGCATTTTGGGAAACTGCTTATTAAATAAGGTTGAAATGTAAAGTTCAAGGAGGACATTGGAATGTAAATAGAAAGAGTAGAGATCAGAGGAGGATGAGGCTGCAAAGGAAATTATATGCCTCATTAACTAATTATCCTGAAAGTGTGCAGAGTCTGAAGGATTTCAGAAGGGGGTGGCATGGTCAAACACTTGAGGAAGAGAACTGTTGCTAAAGGACAGGAAAGGGACAAAGGAAGAGAGAGAGATTAGGCTATTGTTGCAGTTATCTAATCTAATAAAAGAGTAATATGCAAATTAACCCTCACTCTGTTACATCCGCAAGCCATGCCCACCAACCAATCAGGAGCAAATATGCAAATTAACTCAACTAAGATGGCAGCGTCCACGGAGCTGGAGTTGCTCCAGGCAATAGAGGAAGCCAGGGCCCTGCAGGCCCTGAGCTCTACTCAAGGCTACAAAGTTTCAATTATAGAAGATAAACAAACCCTAGATACCTGCTGGGCTGGGACCTGGCCTGCTGGCAACCCAGGCTTCGAGTGGAGAGTTGAGGGGGGGAGGACCAATACAACAAAGTTTCAATTATAGAAGTTAAATAAATCCCAGATACCTGCTTCCAGCCAGGCACTCCAGTAGGGACCTGAACCATGAAGGGGCTGTGGGCAGCCTGCAAACAGCCATCAGCCCCTCACCCAGGCTGGCCAGGCATGCCAGCAAGTGGACATCCCCCGAGGGGTCCCAGACTGTGAGAGGGCACAGGCTGGGCTGAGAGACCCCCCCCAAGTGCACAAATTTTTGTGCACTGGGCCTCTAGTTTAGAAATAAAATGGCCTAGAGAAATGTAGAAAATAAGATATATTCAGGTGGTATTAATGAGGTAGAAATGACATAAATGTGTGACTAGATATAGGGCAAAGGAGGGGGAAGTTGAGGTAACTTTTAGGTCTTGCTCTGGGGAGTTATAGAGTGGGCTACTGGAATAGGGAATAATGAAGGAGAGCAGGTTTGTGTAGGGGATGATGCTGAGGCCTGATGTGGAGTTACTGAGTTTTAGATTCATATGGGACATGCATATAGAGGCATCTAGTAGCCAATTGACTATGTTGGTATTTCCTTTGGGGGAGAGGTGTGAGCTGGAATGAGAGCTTTAGGAATAGTCACAGTGTAGCTGGTGGTTGCAATGATTAAAGCAGATCAGGCTACTCAGCTCATGAAAATGAGACCCCCCCTCCCCCAGGAGTTTATCCTTTGAGAAACAGATGGAAGAACTGGAGCTCTTCAAGAAGACTGAGATGGAGTGTGTAGAGAGGTGGATGGAGAAGTAAGACATACTACTGTCATGGGAGACACAAAGAAAAAGTCTCAAATGAAAAGAGTACTAAAACAGTGTCAGGTGCAGTAAATTAGCCCATGGGATAAAGACTGAAAAGTGTCCACTGTGTATACTAATAAAAAAGGCCTTGGTGCTGCTGTCCAGAGCAGCCTGTGGGCATTAGTTGACTTTCTTTGTTCCCTGGCTGTGATCTACACCTATCAACTGCTTTATCTACGGTAGGTAAAATGGTTATGACACACATCAACCACAGCTTGGAAAGCCCATGTATTCTTAGAAAAACACATTTTATTAAAATGTCTCTTTTGATTATTCCCACAGTGTCAAGTAGGATGTAGAGCATTTGCATGAAGGATACCTATAATCACAAAGGGAGATTTCCTGTTTAGTTTCTTCCTCTCTCTCTTCTTTCATTTCTTAAATTATTTTTAAAATATAATCTTTCTCAGACAGTTTTTTATCTGGTTGAAAAGTAAAGTCTTTACCTATGTTTGCTATCCTATCTAATAAAAGAGTAATATGCAAATTGACCATCACAAGATGGCTGCCTCCCTGTGGTCAAAGATGGCCACCACAAGATGGCCAACAAGGGAGGGCAGTTGGGAGGAACCCAGGCCTGCAGAGGAGGGCAGTTGGGGCGGGGGGGGGG
>PVJC01025762.1:0-24512 GCA_004026665.1 Murina feae | reverse complement strand
AACAACAATATAAAAGATCAGTGAAACCAAGAGCTGATTCTTTGAAAGGATAAACAAGATTGATGAACCTCTACCCAGGCTCACCAAGAAGCAAAGAGAGAGGACCCAAATTAACAAAATCAGATATGAAAGAGGCAACATAACAACAAACCCCACAGAAATACAAAGGATTGTTAAAAAATGCTATGAACAACTCTATTCCAACAAACTAGACAACCTAAAAGAAATGGACATATTCCTAGAAAAACACAACCTTCCAAAACTCAATCAGGAAGAATCTAAAAACCCGAATAGACCAATAACTATGGAAAAAATTGAAGCAGTCATCAAAAGCTTCCAGCAAACAAAAGCCTGTGTCCAGATGGCTTCAAAGGGGATTTTTACCAATCATTCAAAGAAGAACTAAAACCTTTCCTTCTCAGACTATTCCAAAAAATTTAAGAGGAAGAAGGAACACTTCCAAGCTCATTCTATGAAGCTAGAATTACCCTAATACAAAAACCAGATAAAGACAACACAATGAAAGAGAACTACAGGCCAATATCTCTCATGAACATAGATGCCAAAATCCTCAACAAAATCCTAGCAAATTGGATTCAGAAGTACATCAGAAAGATCATACACCATGACCAAGTAGAATTTTTTCTTTTTTCTTTTTCTTTTATTTTTTTATTTTGTTTTATTGCTTAAAGTATTACAACAAATGTTATCTCCATTTTTTCCCTTGACCTTGGGGATGCAATGATGGTACAATATCTGCAAATCAATAAATGTGATATATCTCATAAAAAATTGAGAGATAAAAATCACATAGTCATATCAATTGATGCAGAAAAGAAAAGCATTTGACAAAATCCAATACCCTTTCTTGATAAAAACTCTCAGCAAAATGGGAATAGTGGGATCATACTTCAACATAATAATAGCCTTATATGACAAACTTACAGCAAACATCATACTCAATGGGCAAAAACTAAAACCATTTCACGAAAAACAAGAATGAGATAGGGCTGCCTACTGTCACCACTCCAGTTCCACATAATCCTGGAACTGCTAGCCATAGCAATTAGACAATAAGAAGAAATTACAGGTATCAAAATTGGAAAAGAAGATGTAAAACTGTCCTTATTCACAGATGACATGATACTATACATAGAAAACCCTTTATACTCCATCAAAAATTATTAGACTTAATAAAGGAATTCAGCAATGTAGCAGGATACAAAATTAATGCCAAGAAATCTATGGCATTTCTATACACCAATAGGGAATTTACAGAAAGAGAGACTAAAAAAGCAATCCCATCGCACCAAAAAAATTGATAAGCATAAACTTGACTAAAAAGGTAAAAGACCTGTATGCAGAAAACTACAGAACACTGAAAAAGGAGATAGAGAAGGCCATAATCAGATGGAGGAACATACTGTGTTCGTGGATTGGTAGAATCAACATCATCAAGATGTCCATACTACCCAAAGCAATCCATAAATTCAACACAATCTCCATTAAAATACCAATGGCATATCTCACAGACCTAGAACAAACTTTCCAAAAATTCATCTAGAATAAAAAAAGACCCCGAATAGCTGCAGTAATCCTGAGAAAGGAGAACAAAGTAGGTGGGATCTGAATGCCAGATATCAATCTATTACTAAGCCACTGTTCTCAAAACTGCCTGATACTGGCATAAGAACAGACATATAGATCAATGGAATAGAATAGAGAACCCATAAATTGACCCAAACCAATATGCTCAATTAATATTTGACAAAGGAGGCATGAACATACAATGGAGTCAAGACAGCCTCTTCAGTAAATGGTATTGGGAAAATTGGACAGATACGTGCAAAAAAATGAAACCAGACCACCAAATAGCATCATACACAAAAATAAACTCAAAATGGATAAAAGACTTAAAACCATAAAAATACTAGAGGAATCCACAGGCAGCAAAATCTCAGACATATACCAAAGCAATTTCTTTACTGATACTGCTCCTAGGGCAATGGAAACTAAAGAGAAAATAAACAAATGGGACTACATCACAATAAAAAGCTTTTGCACAGCAAAAGAAACCATCAACAAAACAACAAGAAAGCCCACTGCCTGGGAGAACATATTTGCAAATGTTATCACCTATAAGGTTTTAATCTCCAACATTTACAGGGAACTCATACAACTTAACAGAAGGAAGATAAACAACCCAATCAAAAAATGGTCAAAGGACCTAAATAGACACTTTTCAAAAGAGGACATTTAGAAATCCAAGAGACATATAAAAACATGCTCAAAGTCACTAATCATCTTAGAGATGCAAATCAAAACAACAATGCGGTACTATCTCACACCTGTCAGAATGGCTATCATCAACAAATCAACAAATGACAAGTGCTAGAGAGTATGTGGAGAAAAAGAAACCCTCTTGCACTGCTATACTATACGAGAGGTATAGAAAGAGTTTTAATCTGGATTTAGATTTATTGATCTAGAATTTCACAAAATTTAGGATTACTTCTTCCTTACTGTGGGCTGTTACCTTGTTGCATATAGACATGTTCACATCTCTTCCATCTTAAAAAATATTTTTTGATCTGAATTCCACTATTGGGTAATGACTTATCATTCATTCTCCTTTACATAGCCATGTTTCTTAAAAGAATTGTCTACTTTCCTTTTTTTTTTGGCTTTCTCACCTCCCTTTTGCCTACTCAACCCATGGCAGTCTGTTTTCACTGCCATCACTTTACTAAATTAGCACTCAGTAAAGTTACTGGTGAACTCCATCTTGCTAAATTATATGGACATTAGGGGCCCAGTGCATAATTAGGCCAGCACAGGAGTAGTTAGGCATTGATCAGGCTGGCAGAGGAGTGGTTAGGGGTAATCAGCAGGTGAGAGGTCAGCTGTCAGCAGTTCTGGATTGTGAAAGGGATGTCTGACTGCCTGATTAGGCCCGATCCCATGGTGGGATCAGGCCTAAATGGGCAGTCAGACATCACTCAAGGAGCCTCAGATTAGAAAAGGTGCAGGTTAGGCTGAGGGACACCACCTGCACTCCCCATTCCCACTCCGTGCATGAATTTCGTGCACCAGGCCTCTGGTATGTGTATAATAGGGTTGTCTGAAAGCCAGTAAGAGCAGCAAGAATTTGATAATATATTTGAAGAAATAATGACAGAAAACTTCCTTGATATGGGGAAGAAAAAAGTCACACAAGTATAGAAAGTCCTAAGCAAGATGAACCCCAAAAGACCCACACCATGACACATCATAATTACAATGGCAAATGTTAATGACAAAGAGAGAATCTTAAAGGCTGAGAGAGACAGAGAATTACCTACCAAGGATCCCCAATCAGATTATCAAATGATTTCTCAACAGAAACACACCAGGCCAGAAGGGAACGGAATGAAGTATACAAAGTGATGCAAAGCAAAGGACTGAATCCAAGAATACTCTATCCAGCAAGACCATCAATCAAAATTGAAGGGGAAATCAGGAGCTTTGCAGACAAAAAAAGGCTAAGGGAGTTTATCACTACCAAGCCAGCAATGCAAAAATGCTAAAGGGAATGCCGTAAAAAGAAGAAATAGAAATGGAGGAAGGAACACAGGCATAAAGAATATAAATGGCTACAAGCAAGTACCTATCAATAATAATATTAAATGTAAATGGGTTAAATGCTCCAATCAGAAGACATCAAGTGACTGAATGAATAAGAAAACATGACCCATATATATGCTGTTTATAAGAGACCTACCTCAGAACAAGGAACTCTCACAGACTGAAAGTGAAGAGATGGAAAAATATCTTTCAGGTAAATGGACATGAAAAAAGAAGCTTGGGTAGCAGTACTTATATTTGACAAAATAGACCTCAAAGTGAAGAGCAGAACAAGAGGCAAGGAAGGCCACTTCATAATTCTAAAGGAATCGATTCAACAAGAGGACATAACTCTGGTAAACATATATGCACCCAATGCAGGAGCACCCAAATACATTAAAAATTCTGGAAGATGGCAGGGGAGAGATTGATAGCAATAAATTCATAGTAGGAGACTTTAATATCCCATTAATATCATTGGATAAATTCTCTAGAGAAAAAATCGGCAAAGAAACAGCCATCCTAAATGACTCATTAGATCGTATGGACTTAATCGACATCTTTAGAACATTACACCTCAAAGCTACAGAATATACATTCTTCTCAAGTGCACAAGGGACATTTTCAAAGATAAACCACATATTGGGACATAGGTAAAGTCTCTCCAAATTCAAGAAGATTGAAATCATATCAAGCAACTTCTAAGATCACAATGGCATAAAATTAGAAATCAATGACAATAAAAACAATAAAAAATTCAAACACTTTGAGGCTGAATAGCATGCTATTAAACAATGATTGGGTTACCCAAGAGATTAAAGAAGAAATAAAAAACATCTTGGAAACAAATAACAATGAAAACACAATCCAAAAATCTATGGGACACAGTGAAAAAAAATCCTGAGAGGGAAGTTTATAGCATTACAGGACTACCTAAAAAAAATCAAAACAAAAAACAAAACAAAAAAACCCCACCACCAACAACAAGAAAAACTGGTAATAAATCATCTAACTCTGATACTTGAAGAATGAGAGGAGAGCAACAGAGAAGTCCAGAGTGAGGTGAAGGAAGGAAATAATAAGGATCAGGGCAGAAATACATGAAATAGAGACAAAAATATAAAAGAGCAATGAAACCAAGATCTGGTTCATTGACAGAATAAACAAGATTGATGAACCTCTAGCCAGACTCACCAAGAATCAGAGAGAGGACCCAAATAAACAAAATCAGAAGTGAAAGAGGTGAAATAACAACAGACCACACAGAAATACGAAGAACCCTAAAAAATACTATGAGCAACTCTACTCCAACAAACTGGTCACACTAGAAGAATTGGACATATACCTGAAAAATATGACCTTCCAAAACTCAACCCAGAAGAATTAAAAAAAAATCTGAATAGACCAATAACTACTGAGGAAATTGAAGCAGTAATAAAAAAAACTTCCAACAAACAAAAGCCCTGGACTGGACGGCTTCACAGGGAAGTTTTATCAAACATTCAAAGAAGAAATAAAACCTATTTTCCTCAGACTATTCCAAAAAATTCAAGAGGAAGGAACACTTTCAAGCTCTTTCTATGAAGCCAGCAGTACCCTAATCTTAAAACCTGATAAAGATAATACAAATAAAAAGAGTTACAGGCCAATATCCTTCATGAACATAGACATCAAAATTCTCAACAAAATTCTAGCAAATAAAATTCAGCATTACATTAGAAAGATCATACACCATGATCAAGTGGGATTTATTCTGGAGATGCAAGGATGGTACAATATCCACAAATCAATAAATGTGATACATCACATAAAAAAACTGAGAGATAAAAACAATATAATCATAACCATTGATGCATAAAAAGTATTTGAGAAAATCTAACACCCTTTCTTGATAAAAACTCTCAGCCAAGTGGGAATAGAAGGATCATACCTCAGCAGCTAATATCATACTCAATGGGCAAAACTAAAACCATTTCCCCTAAGAACAGGAACAAGACAGGAATTCCCACTTTCTTTTTTTTTTATTGGGTGGGTGGGTGGGCAGCGGCGGCGGCGGCGGCGGCGGTGGTGGTGGTGGTGGTGGTGGTGGTGGTGTGGTGGTAGTGGTGTGGTGGGGGTGGTGGTAGGGGATGCCCACTTTTACCACTCATGTTCAATTAGTACTGGAGGTTCTAGCCATAGCAATCAGACAAGAAGAAGAAATAAAAAGACATCCAAATTGGAAAAGAAAAAGTAAAATTATTATTATTTGAAGATGACATGATATTGTACATAGAAAACCCTAAAGACTCCATCAAAAAACTACTAGACTTAATAAATGAACTTGGCGATGTAGCAGGATACAAAATTAACACCCAGAAATCTTTGGATTTTTTATACACTAATAATGAACTCAGAGAAAGAGAAACTAATCAAACAATCCCATTTACCATTGCACCAAAAAAATTTAAGATACCCAGGAATAAACTTAACCAAGGAGGTAAAGGACCTTTACTCAGAAAATTTTAGGATGCTGAAATACGAGATAGGAGAAGACATAAACAAATGGAAGAATATACCATATTAATGGATTGGTAGAATCAACATCATTAAAATGTCTATACTCCCCAAAGCACTAGTATATAAATTCATGCAATCCCCATTAAAATACCATTGGCATGCTTCAAAGACCTAGAACAAACTCTAAAAACTCATTTGGAATGAAAAAAAAAAGACCCCAAATAGCTGCAGTAATCTTGAGAAAGAAGAACAAAGTTGGAGGGATCTCAATACCAGATATCAAGCTATATTAGAAAGCCATCGTTCTCAAAACTGCCTGATACTGGCACAAGAACAGACATATAGACCAGTGGCACAGAACAGAGATCCTAGAAATTGACCCAAGCCATTATGCTCAATTAATATTTGACAAAGAAGGCAAGAGAATACAGTGGAGTAAAGACAGTCTCTTCAATAAATAATGTTGGGAAAATTGGATAGTTACATGCAAAAAAAAAAAATGAAACTAGACCACCAACTTACACCATAGTCAAAAATAAACTCAAAATGCATAAAGGACTCAAATATAAGATGGGAAACCATAAAAATCTTAGAAGAAGCCTCAGGCAGCAAAATAGACATTTGTAGTAGCAATATATTTACAGACACAACTCTTAGGGTAATGGAAACTAAGAAGAAAATAAAAAAATAGGACTACAATATAATAAAAAGCTTCTTCACAGAAAAAGAAACCATCAAAAAACAACAAGAAATCCTACTGCATAGGAGAACATATTTGCCAATGCTGAATTAGATAATATATTTGAAGAAATAATGACAAGGTATGGTAAATATTGTCTGATAAGGGTTTAATCTCCAACATTTACAGGGAACTCATACAACTTAACAAAAGGAAGATAAACAACACAATAAAAAATGTGCAAAGGACCTAAATGGACACTTTTTGAAAGAGTACATACAGAGGGCCAGGAGACATATGAAAACATGCTCAAAGTCACTAATCATCTGAGAGATGCAAATCAATACAACAATGAGGTACTATCTCATACCTGTCAGAATGGAGAGAATGTGGAGAAAAAGGAACACTCATGCACTGCTGGTGGGAATGCAGACTGGTGCAGCTACTGTGGAAGACAGTATAGTGTTTCCTCAAAAAATTAAAAATGGAATTCCCCTTTGACCCAATAATATCACTTCTAGGACTATATCCCAAGAAATCAGAAATACCAATAGAAAGGGTATATGCACCTCTATGTTCATAGTAGCACAATTTACAATAGCTAAGATTTTGAAACAACCTAAATGCCCATCAGCAGATGAGTGGATTAAAAAAAACTGTGGTACATCTACACAATGAAATCCTACCTGCTGTAAAAAAGAAGGAATTCTTACCATTTGCAACAGCATGGATGGAACTGGAGAGCATTATGCTAAATGAAATAAGCCAAAGAAAAATTAATATCACATGCTCTCACTAATTTATGGAATATAATAAACATCATAAACTGATGAACAAAAATAGATATAGAGACAAAGAAGCATCGAATAGACTGTCACACTACATAGAGAATGCAGGAGAGGGTTGTGGGAGGCGGCTAAGAGATCAACCAAAGGGCTTGTATGCATGCATATAAGGATAACCAGTGGACCCAGACACTGGGGTGGGGTGAGGACACATGTCAGGATGTATGTGAGGCCAGGAGGATGTCAATGGGGGAAAAGGAAGACATATATAGTACTATTTGTAATAATTTAAAGAATAAAAAAAATATTTAGGCCAGCACCTTATATCTAGTACACACCCAATACCTGTTGGCTGTCAGCAACCACAGACAGCAATAGCACCATCACCATCAGTATCCCAAGTCATTGATTGAAAAGCTATTTGATCGGAGAACCAAGATGGTGGCATGAGGTATATACCTAAATGCACAGCCTCCACAACTACATTATAAAGATACAACTATACAGATAAATGGCCCTTCTCCAGAACCAAGGGAGGGGAAGCTTTACAACTAGAAGGCAAGAGAAGGAATGCAGTGAGACTGAGTAGAAGCTCCCAGCACCAAAACTGAGAGGTACGGACGTGAAGAACGGAAGCAGCGGCACGGGTGAAAGGGTGGCGGCAGTTGCGCTTGGGTCCACAGCTTGGAAGGAGATTATAAACTGAATGCGATGCAAGCTGTATGGCAACAGGGCGGAAGACCAGTGGCGTTCTATCAGTGCTGTTCGCAGCAATCACTGACGCGGGGACTCAGGGGCATGCAGACGCCAAATCCAGGAGAAGCTGCCGCGGAGTCATCGGAGGGACAGCCATTGTGGGTTTCTCAATCCCAGTGATTCTGAGACCTCACCCCATCTCACCTACAACCCCACCCAAGCTGTGCGCCTGCCTGCCTTCAGCATAACCTAAGGGTCTGCAGCTGGGACAAAACTCCAAAAGATCTAAACCCCAAACAATGAAAAGAAAGGCCTGCAGGTCATTTTCTCCCAGTGATACCTCCCAGTGATAACTACAACAAGACTGTGCACCCAGCCTTCAAAGGCGTACAACAAGAGTGTCCACCCCAGGTGATTGGGGAGGCTGAATCACTGTGCCCTATAGGACACCTAGCACAGAAAGCCACCCTATCAATGAGCAGCCAAAATGCGGAGACTAAGAAACAGATCACAAATGACAGAAATGGAGGAAAGCAAACGACTGGATATAGAGTTCAAAACCACGGTTATTAGGTTTATCAAGAATTTTCTAGAAACTGCTGATAAATTTGAAAAGGACCAGCTAGAAATTAAGCATACACTGAATGAAATAAAGAATATTATACAGAGATTCAACAACAGATTAGAGGAATGTAAGAATCAAGTCAAAGATATGAAATATGAAGAAGCAAAACCCAGCCAGCTGGAAAAGGCAAAAGAAAAAAGAATCAAAAAATATGAAGATAGTGTAAGGAGTCTCTGGGACAACATAATGTTGGTACATTCAAGTGTACCAACATTAGAATTATAAGGGTGCCAGAAGAAGAGAGAACAAGATATTGAAAACCTATTTGAAGAAATAATGACAGAAAACTTCCCCCACCTGGTGAAAGAAATAGACTTCCAAGTCCAGGAAGTGCAGAGAATTCCAAACAAAAGGAACCCAAGAAGGACCACACCAAGACACATCACAATTAAAATGCCAAGAGCAAAAGACAAGGAGAGAATCTTAAAAGCTGCAAGAGAAAAGCAGTTAGTTATCTACAAGGGGGTACCCATACAACTGTCAGCTGATTTCTCAACAGAAACTTTGCAGGCCAGAAGGGAGTGGCAAGAAATATTCAAAGTGATGAACAGCAAGAACCTACAGCCAAAATTACTTTACCCAGCAAAGCTATCATTCAGAATTGAAGGTCAGATACAGAGCTTCACAGACAAAAAAAAGCTAAAGGAGTTCATCACCACCCAACCAGTATTATATGAAATGCTGAAAGGTATCCTTTGAGAAGAGGAAGAAGAAAAAGTAAAGAAAAAAACTATGAACAACAAATACATATCTATCAACAAGTGAATCTAAAAATCAAGTGAATAAAAAATCTGATGAACAGAATAAACTGGTGAATATAATAGAATCAGAGGCATAGAAAGGGAGTGGACTGACAATTTTCAGGGGTAAAGGGTGTTGGGGTGCGGGAAAAGAATGGACAATAATCGGGGGGGTTAAGGACACAGGGTGGGGTGGGAACTGGGAGGAGGGGAGCTATGGGGAAAAAAGAGGAACAACTGAAATAATCTGAACAATAAAGTTTTAAAAAAGCTATTTGATCATTGTTGACCTTATATCATCACATTAAATAACTCACTTGATTGAATTAAGCAGCTCTTTCAAAGTTCTTGAGCCAACGTTTAGATAAAATGTGCTGGAGAAATTTAGGTGCCCTCCAGGATTTGTGTTGCAGAAATGATTGCCCTTTTCAGGGTCAGGGAATAGGCCATTCTACATTTGGCTTTGGTGTCCCTCAAGAAAACGAACTCAGAGATAATTTGGGTGGCATTTAGAAACTCTTCTTCCCACAGGAATGTTACCACCAGACAGATGGAATGATGTTTTGAGGCTGTGCTTGTGTTACCCTTAGGCAGTGGCAATTTGTAAAAGATCTTCCTTTCACAGATCTTGTTATCACTTATAAAATTGCTGTCAGTTTCTTCCCTTTGCTTTCAATTACATACTATCTCTCCTTTGTGTTGATGACACCTCTCTTTATTCAAAGCATTAGATAAAACATGAAATGTATGAATGTATCAGCATATTCTCAATACTTTAAGGAAGCCTAATAAATCCCAGTAAACTTGCCCTTCTCATGAAATTTATGTAATAAGTATGAAATTGTCTCTCTCCTCTATTATCTTTCTAGAAACAGTTGCCTCAGAACATCCTTGAAAACAAGGAGAAAATAGTACATCCACTGATAATGAAGCCAAATCACACACACGTATATATATTTTCCAGCAAAGCAGATGCAGAAATGGAACGGTTAGGTAGAACTCAGAGGCCAGTGTGTTTGCAGGCAAAAATTATAATCAAAGGTAACGGCATCTGCTGACTTGGAAAGTATGTAAAGCTTCATATTTTAATGCCAGATTGCAGTTTCTGACACAGATTTTTTGCTCTGTGAGCTTGGAATGCTATTTAAATTTTCTGGACCTTAGTTTCCTTATTTACAATGTGAGAAATAATCCTTACATCTTGGACTTGGAAGTTTAAGTGATATTTGAGAAGTGTAGGAATAGATGCTCTATGAGAAGCTTTTTTCTACTTTTCCTGTGTACTCATCTCTATGCCTTAGTTTCATATATTTCTTGACTTCCATACCTGATTAACAGGTTTCCTAACAATCTTATTTCCTGTCATATAGACAGATGCCAGTACAGCACCTTGACTTTCTCACCAACTATACAATTCCTCTCTACTTCAGCCAACCACAACCACACATTGGATGTTTCTGAACTTTGAATTATTTTATCTTTGTGACCTTGAATTCAGAGCTACCTCTCACTGAATCTGTTATTTTCTCCTACTCACCACTGTAGATACTCAGTCCTTCCTAATTCACAATGTCCTTCCTGCCTGTCCTTTCATTCCTGACCATCAGAGATTCCATGCCAGTCATGTCATTGCTGTTTACTCCAACATCCTTGAACTCTACATCCTTTGACTGCCACATGCTAACCAGTCCTGTCCCCACCTTGGGTCATCTCTGTTGTCTGCTTTCTCAGAATCAGGATGCTGATAGCTGTGAGATAAAGGCACAAACATTTGTTTTCTAGATAGCTTACTGAATAATGCTATTAGTTCTGACACTTTTATACCTTACCTACTCTCTACCATTACTATTCCAGTGATTAGTCATCTTTGTTGACATACTATCATCCTATATAATAAAAGGCTAATATGCAAATCGACCAAACAGCAGAATGACTAGTCACTATGATGCACACTGACCATCTGGGGGCAGATGCTCAATGCAGGAGCTGCCCCTTGGTGGTCATGTGATCCCACAGAGGGAGCACTGCTCAGTTAGAAGCCCTGAGCCAGGGTCACGCTGGCAAGCACTAAGGATGTCCAACTGCTAGCTTAGGCCCCCTCCTGGACTTTTACAGGGCACAGGCTAGACTAGGGGATCCCCCCCACCACACACACATTGCACGAATTTTGTGCATCAAGCCTCTAGTATTCATTATAATGGTTGTTTCAGACATTTTCTGTGTACAAGCTCTTAATCCTGATTCCCCTACACTCTTAGCAGATGAGCTCCCTTAGAACCTCATGAGAAGACAGGCTATTCATCATGGAACACCAGATATTTCCTTCTTTCCATATTATTTTTATTTTAACATATATTTATACTTTAATGTATAAATATATTTATACTTTCTTCACCTACTCAGACTTAATAACTTTCATTTTCTGTCTTATTTCAGCCAAAGAATTGTTCTTCTTCTTTATAAGGCTAGTCCCTCCCCCTGAGTTTTAAATGTTCCTTTTAATTCCTAAGGTAAGGCTACACTCCATCAATTTCTACTCTTTCTCTAATAGCATCAGTCTTTCTCCCTCCATTACCTTCTACTCATATCTTTTCTAGGGTGAAATAAAAGTCCCTTAATCATTCAGAGCTACTATTTTATCTCTTTACTTTCTTTCCTTACCAAATTTGTGAAATAGCAGTCATACTATATGCCTCTATTTCCTTACAACAAACTCACTCTTTAACATGACTTCTTCACCTAATGCTACTTACCAACCCAGAGAAGCCTTCTTTGAGTATGCTATTTAGTGGGATCTCTCCATTATTCTCTATCCCTACATACTGCTTTTTTCTTTCATAATAATTACATTTGATGTAGTGTTTATGGGTCTATTGTCTGTTTCCCCTGCTATACCATAAATGATATGAATACAATAAGTATAGCATTCTAGTCATAATTGTGTTACCGAAATCCTGGCACAGTGCACCTTCAGAAATGTTTGTTGAATGAAATTAGAGTGAATGAATACTCAACTAACATGCTTCTTCTGTATATTACCAGGCTTTGATTCCAATGGTTTTCCCTTAAGTTTTATCTGACAGGATTTTTCTGTAGCATTTAATACTGTTCAAACTCCTTTTTTTGGTATTTCCTTGAAAAAGGTCATTTCTTGACTTCTGTGGCATCACACTAGTCTGGTTTCTCTCTCACTTCTATTCTTCCTTCTTTTTATTTGCAAACATGTTTTTCCTTAATCCATATCTATAGCTGTTTCCCGAGGTACTTACTCAAGGTAGGTTATCATCATTGTCACCATGACTGTGGTCATTGTTTCCCCTACTCTTTCTCTATCTCTTCATCATCCTCTTTGCCATTCTGACTTAAGTAATAAGTCATCTAGACTTCTAGAATCTTCTTCTTTTCTCAATAGCTCTTATACTTATCTCCTTCCAGTTCAAACCCAGATTACCATATTTTAGTGACTATTAGTAATTAAGAGTGTGTGACTGAGGAACTCCGTTTAAAATTTTATTTAGTTTTAATGAATTTAAATTTAAATAGTTCCTAGTAGGACAGTCTAGAAAATGCTCCATTTTGGTCCAGTGCACATGAGTCCATGTCAACAGACGTTGTTGGTCAGATATGCAGGTGGGCTCAATAGGGTAGATGGCCATGGACCCTTTAGTCAAGAAAGTAGGAAATATGAGTGGCAAGTGGGGGATGTGGCAAGGGCAGGGGCTGTGGAATATAGCCAGGAGTTGGACTGAGGTCAGGTACAACAAGAAAAATTTCCCCTAGAGTGGTTAATTAAATAAAAAATATTGCAATCAAGTTCTACTTTTATGGGGAGTCTGAGGAATGGGATGTTGGGTCAATCTTTTCAATTTAAAGGCTTCTGCAAAATTTTAGGAACAGGATAAAAATGGTATGAAATTATGCAATATGCTTGCTGTGATAGTAGAGGAGATGGGAAGGGAAGGGAGGGAGAGGGTTGAGGAGAAGAAGAGAGGATAGAAAAGTTAGGGATAAGGTGACTCTTGGGTTTCTGTATTTGGAATGGGAGGCTCGTGGCACCACTAACTACTTTAGGGAATTCAGGAATAGGAATAAGCTCATTGGGTGTGAAATTATGTTTTCAATTTTGGTTATATTGAATCAACAGTAATAATTATAAGTAGCAACAATAATTCACATGTACTGAATGCTTACTATGTGTCAGGCTCTGTGATAAGCATGGTATGGTTAATATCTCATTTAATTCTCATGGGTAGGTACTATTATTGTTCCCATTTTACAGGTGAGAAAATTGAAGCATGAAGAGGCCAATTGCTTGCTCATGGTTGTAAATGTCAGAGCTAGAATTTGAATCAGAATCCACACTATACACCAGTAGGCCACACTGCCCTTCAATGTGGAACATTACAATTGATGGTTTCTAGAAAATATTTATATGCATGAATATGAAGTTTATAGGAAATACCAAGGCTTGAGTTCTAGATTTAGGAGTCATACACATATAAGTGCTAGTAAACTGTTTGGAAGTCAATGAGATCTTCCAGGGAGAATAAAACAAGAGACTCTTGGGTGGAATCCTAAGGAACAGCCATATTTAAATATGGGCAAAGAAACCATAGAAGATGATTGAAAAAAGGCAGTCAGAAAGGTAGGAAGAAAACGAGGAGAGTGTGGCATAATAGAAGCCAGAGAAAAAGGAAACGAAAAGATGGAGGGAATTGTCAAGCATCATATGTTGCTGCAAGGTTAAGATAAGAACTGAGAAGGGTCCATGTATTTAAGAAATAAGGAGGACATTGATGACTTCAGTGAGAACAATTTCAGGAGATCAGTGAGAGTGGAAACCATATTACAGGTTGAAGAAAGAGTTGGTGGTGAGGAAGTAGAAATAGCAAGTATAGAGTACTTGTTTTTGAAACTTGGTCATGAAAGAAAAGATGATTGATAGTATCAATAAGGGGAAGAGTATCAAGGGAAGTAGGAATTTGTGTATTTATTTAAGATGTGAGATTCTCAAATCTTTATTCAAAGACAGGAATGAGCCATCAAATATTAAAGATATGGGAGAGATAAAGGCTAATTTTGGAGCAGGTATCCTAGGGAGATAGAGGATGGGATAAAGAGTTCAGGTAGAGCGAAAAACCAAGATGGCGGCATAGGTGAACTCCGGAACTGCAGCCATGCACAACTATTTTAAAACAACAACAAAAAGAAAAAACAGACACCACCCAGACCCACAGGAAAGCTGGATGAGTGGAAATTCTACAACTAGAAAGAGACTGAGACTCAGAGGAGGTGCAGAAATAAAGTGCAGAGGTACAGAGGCGCATGCGAAGGGGCTTACAGAAAGGGCTTGCGGAAAGGGCTGGAAGCATTTTGTATCTCTCATTGAGGCACAAGCTCCCAATGGCTCTGAAATTCAGTTCCAGGTGAGTTTCTGGGGGCTCAGAACCATGAGGGGAAGAGCTGCACTCTCGGGCACCATCGAGCACCGAGAGAAACTCCAGAGCAGCTTGAACCCGGTGCCTCTTAGGGCAGAGCTGAGAAGCAGCCATAGCTGGTTGCTCCACTCTGTAGACTCCCTGAGACCCCGCCCCACCCAAGCTTCGCACAGAGGCTTTTGCATATAAAAGGCTGGGAAGCCCCAGACAGAAGCTAAAAATAGCACCTCCTTGGAGATACAAGTGCCAGCATACCCAGGGCTCTTGTACCAAAGCCCCACTGAAACAACTCTTGCCCCATAAGGGTGTCTCCAGCACAGAAGTTCTCCCACTGTAGACACAGCTGATTCGCATAACCAAGTGGCTTGGAGGTCATTTCCTCTCAGTGATCACCTAACACAGAAAGCCACTCTATCAACCCAGGGAAGTAGCCAAAATGCGGAGACAAAGAAACAGATCACAAATGACAGAAATGGAGAAAAGCAAACAACTGGATATAGAGTTCAAAACCACGGTTTTACAAGAATTTTCTAGAAACTGCTGATAAATTTAGTGAGACCCTCAATAAATCTAATGAGACCCTCAAGGATATGAAAAAGGACCAACTAGAAATTAAGCATACACTGACTGAAATAAAGAATATTATACAGAGATCCAACAATAGATTAGAGGAATGCAAGAATCAAGTCAAAGATATGAAATATGAAGAAGCAAAAAATACCCAAATGGATAAGCAAAAAGAAAAAAGAATCAAAAAATGTGAAGATAGTGTAAGGAACCTCTGGGACAACTTCAAGTGTACCAACATCAGAATTATAGGGGTGCCAGAAGAAGAGAGAGAGCAAGATATTGAAAACCTATTTGAAGAAATAATGACAGAAAACTTCCTCTACCTGGTAAAAGAAATAGACCTACAAATCCAGGAAGCGCAGAGAATCCCAAACAAAAGGAATCCAAAGAGGACCACACCAAGACACATCATAATTAAAATGCCAAGAGCAAAAGACAAGGAGAGAATTTTAAAAGCAACAAGAGAAAAGCAGTCAGTTACCTACAAGGGGACACCCATACGTCTGTCAGCTGATTTCCCAACAGAAACTTTGCAGGCCAGAAGGGAGTGGCAAGAAATATTTAAAGTGATGAATAGCAAAAACCTACAGCCAAGATTACTTTACCCAGCAAAGCTATCATTGAGAATTGAGGGTCAGATAAAGAGCTTAACAGACAAAAAAAAGCTAAAGGAGTTCATCACCACCCAACCAGTATTATATGAAATGCTGACAAGTATCCTTTGAGAAGAAGAAGAAGAAAAAGTAAAGATAAAAATTATGAACAACAAATACATATCTATCAACAAGTAAATCTAAAAATCAAGTGAATAAAAATCTGATGAACAGAATAAACTGGTGAATAGAATAGAATCAGAGGCATAGAAAGGGATTGGACTGACAATTTTTTGGGGGAAAAGGGTGTTGGGGGTGTGGGAAGAGACTGGACAATAATCATACACCTATGGATGAGAACAGCAGTGGGTTGGGGGTAAAGACAGAGGGTGGGGTGGGAACTGGGAGCAGGGGAGCTATGGGAGGGAAAAAGAGGAACAACTGTAATAATCTGAACAATAAAGATTTTTTTTTAAGAAAAGAGTTCAAGTAGATGTTTGGCCTGAGTTAGGAGAACCCTTTATCCCCTGCAAGAGACAAAAAGGTAGGTACTAGAAAAGTGTGTGCAGAGGGGCCCAGGAAGTTGGAAGAGTTTATGCCCAGTGTTTTTTGTTTCCTTGGTGTCACCAAATTGGGAGAGAGATAGGGACACTTTGTACTGCCCCCATCTTTGTACTGTCTTCATTCATTAGTTTAGGATCAATGTTTACCTAGCAGCTGATCAGGGAGGTCTCCACGACTATGTAGTATGTGACTCAGATGGCCATTGTTGATCAAGAAACATATCATTTCCTGGTTTCTGGAGAAAGCCATAGCCTATAAGCTTTGAGAACAGAGTGTACCAATCAGCATTACCTATCTTTTCCAATTGGGATGAAATACCTTTTACCTTAGTTAATCAGAAACAAGTTTGGACTTCTTCCAAAAGGAACCCTGAATAGAAAATTGGTGAAATATCACAGAAGTAAACAGGCTTCAAGAATATAGATTCCTTATTTGAAATACCCCTGATGATGCAAAAGATAACTTGATTGACCCAAATTTCAGGGTCCCACCAAGATCCTTTTCCTCTTATTGTCCCATTTTCATAGACTTTCAGTGGTTCTCACCTCCACTGCAGTTGGATCATATCAGGCAGTCCCTTCTCTTGCATGTTGAGATATATAATCTTCACATTGTTGACTTTACGCTCCTTATTCCTCTACAATGGAAGACCCACTTCCTTCCATATAGCCTAAATATTACTTATTGTGATGGTTTTTAGGTGTCAACTTGACTGGCCATGGAGTTAGCAAAGATAAACATTATTATGTTTAATGGATGTTCAGATTAAACATTATTGCTGGGTGTGAATGTGAAGATTTTTATGGATTACATTAGCATTTGGATTTCTGGGCTCAGTAAAGTAAATTGTCCTCCCCAGTGTGGGTGAGCCTCATCCAATTGTTGAAGGCTGAATAGAACAAAAGGTACAAAAAGGAGGAATTCAACCCTTTTTGATCCCTACCACACTGCTTGACATCTCATCTTCTCTGGCTCTCACACTGAGATTTAAACCATTATCTTCTCAGGTTATCAGACCTTTGGATTTAGACTAAATTATACCACTGGCTTTCTTAGGCTTCCAGCTTTCAGATAATACATTGTGGGAGTTCTCAGGCTCCATAACTGCATGAGATAGTGCCTCATAATATATGTCCCTTAAAAATTGTCTGTCTGCTTGTCTAATCTTTTATTGGTTCATTTTTTCTGGAGAACTGCGACCAATACACGTATTTTTGAAGTCTCTGATCAGCATTCACATTTTCTCAGAAACCTTTCTGATTAAAGCTGTCCTATGGTAATCTCTTAAATCTTTTCAGCACCTTGAAGAAGTAGTGCTCAACCCCACTAATCATTGTAATCACCCAGGGAACTTTTACACATACTGCTGCCTGGGCTCCACTCTAGAGATTCTGATTTAGTTTGTCTGTGGTTTAGACTTTAGTACAAGATGATTATAATGGTCAGCCAATGTGGAGCAGACAGAGCTTCTGTTTGTTTGATACATATAAAACTAGAGGCCCAATACACGAAATTTGTGCAAGAGTAGGCCTTCTTTCCTCTAGCTGCTGGCAATGGCTTCCCTCTGGCACCTGGGACCTGGGTTTCCTTCTGGCTGCCGGCAAGCACCGGGACATGGGCATCCCTCTGGTTGCCTGCAGGCACCTGCGACCCTGGCTTCCCTCATAGCCCTGGCTTCGTCTAGAAGGATGTCTGGTCTAATTAGCATATTATGGTTTTATTATTATAGATATACTAGGGGCCTGGTGCACGAAATTTGTGCACTGGGGGCGGGGTTCCTCAGACCAGTCTGTCCCCTCTCACATATTGGGAGGCCTCAGGGGGTCTCCTACTGATGGCTTAGGCCCGCTCCCTGCTCCCCTTGGGGAACAGGCCTAAGCCGCAATCTGGTATTCCTTTGGGGAGGTGACCAGGCTAATCAGGGGAAGCCACCAGCCCCATCACCCCACTGCTGCAGCCACTGCCAGTCACTGCAGACACCAAGATGTTTGCATCAACATGGACTCAAGTCCCTTCACCATGAAAAAATGACAATTTTCTTTAGGCATTTTCAAGATGTTTCTTTCATAGGATATGGCATTTCTTTCTTTTTTTTATCCTCACCTGAGGATATGTTTCCATTGATTTTTAGAGAATGTGGAAGAGAAGGGAAAGACGGAGAGAAACATCAAAGTGAGAGGAACACTTTGATTGGTTGCCTCCTGCATATGCCCTCACCTGGGTCCTGGCCAGGGAGGAGCCTGCAACCTAGGTACATGCCCTTGGTCACCATTGAATCCAGACCCTGCAGTCAGAAGGCTGAGGCATTATGCACTGAGCCAAATTGGCTAGGGCACAATATGACATTTCATAGCCCTCCAGCAGTGGACCTTCTTTTTTGTCTCTAGGAGTGTGGTGGAAAAACCCTAGATCTCCTTTAGGGATTCTTATTACCCAAGTTACTAAGAATATTACCAGTGGCATACAGGGAGCTTAGCCAATGAGCTGTCAGAAAAGGTGTTTCCTCTGTAGTTCACTCTGATCATTAGCTCCACACCTGCCCCTCTAATCCCAGGTCCACCCCTGTGCAGGCCTGTAATCTCTGGCCGAGGATACAGGCCTGGGCAGGGGACCCTCAGACCCCTGCGATCACTGGTTCTGTCCCTGCTCAGGCCTGCAGTCTCTGCCTGAGGCTGCAGGCCAGGTAGAAGACCCCCAAGCCCCTCTGATCTCCAGCATCACAGAGCCCAAGCCTCTGCAATCACTGGCTCTGATCCTGCCCCCTACCATTGCCAGCTCTGCCCTTGCCCCATTGGCAGCCTCTGGCCAATGCTGCAGGCCTGGGCAGGAGACCCCCAGGCCCCTGCCATGGCCAGCTCCACCCCTGCCCCACTGCAGCCTCTGGCCAAGGCTGCAGGCCTGGGCAGGTGACCCCCATACCCTTGCTTTTCTGGCTCTACCAGTGCCCAGAACCCTGTGATCACAGGTTCCACCCCTGCCCCTCCAATCACTGTCTCTGGGGAGCCCAGGTCCCTGTGGTCTCCGACCTTGCCCCTGCCCAGGCCTGGGCCTCTGGCCCAAGCCTTATGCCTGGGTAGGGCACCCTCATACCTCTCCGATCACCGGCTCTGCCCTTGCCCATGCCTGAAGCTTCTGGAGAAGGCTTGTGTCCTGGGCAGGAGACCCCCAGCCCCCTCTGCCCCTCGGGTCCCCTGCCTCCCCTGCCACCTGTCTGGCTAACAAGCCTGACCACTTCAGTGGTGGGGCTAAGCCAGACTGGGTGCTGCCATCTTGTGGCCATGGGGTCGGCCATTTTTGTGATGGAGTGACACCTAATTTGCATATTACTCTTTTATTAGATAGGATGTGGCTATTGGTGCTGCCATATTGTGGCCATGGGGTTGGCCTTGTTTGTGATGGAGTGATGCCTAATTTGCATATTACTCTTTTATTAGACTAGAGGCCTGGTGCATAAAATTCATACACTCTGGGGGGAGAGGGGGTCACTCAGCCTGGTCTGTGCTCTCTTGCAATCTGGGAGCCCTCAGGAAATGGCCTCAGTCAGCAGTCGGACTCCTTAGTGCTGCCACGGAGACAGGAGAGGCTCCTGCCATGGCTGCTGTGCTCGCCAGCCATGAGCTGGCTTCTGGCTAAGAGGTGTTCCCCCTGCGGGAGCATACTGACCTCAAGGGGCTGCTTCTGCATTGAGCATCTTCCCCCTAGTGGTCAGTGCATGTCATAGCGAGTGGTTGAGCAGCCTTAGCATATCATTAGCATATTATGCTTTGATTGGTTGAATGGGCAACTGGACACTTAGCATATTGGGCTTTTATTATATAGGATGAGAGGCCCAGTGCACAAAATCGGGGAGGGGGTCCCTCACCGTGGTCTGTGCCCTCTTGCAGTCTGGGACCCCTTGAGGGATGTTTACCTGCTGGCTTAGCCCTGCTCCCTGGAGAATTGGGCCTAAGCTGGCAGTCAGACATCCTTCTGGCAGCCCAGGAGCCCTCAGGGGTTGTCTACTTGACAGCAGGGAGTAGGCTTAAGCTGCAGTCGGACATCCTTAGCACTGCTGAGGAGGCGGGAGAGGCTCCCACCACCAACGCTGTACTGGCAGCTGTCAGCCAGGCTTGTGGCTGAGCAGAGTGTCCCATGTGGGAGTGCACTGACCACCAGAGGGAAGCTCCTGCATTGAGCACCTGCCCCCTGGTGGTCAGTGTGTGTCATAGTGACCAGTCATTCCCAGTGATTTTGCTGTTAGGGCCAATTTGCATATTACCCTTTTATTATATAGGATAGCAGCCTGGTGCATGGGTGGGGGCCAGCTGATTTGCTCTGAAGGGTGTCTGGGATCAGGGTGGGGATCCTGCTGGGGTGCCTGGCTAGCCTGGGTGAGGGGCTGATGGCTATTTGCAGGCTGGCCAAGCCCCCTAGCTGGGTCCCTCACCCCATGAGTATGTGGCCATCCTGGGAGAAGGGCTGATGGCTGGCTGGAAGCAGGTATCTGAGATTTGTTTATCTTCTATAATTAAAATTCTGTTGCCTTAAGAGGAGGCCATAGCTGGTCAGGGAAGGCAGGAGGCTTGGCTTCCTCCATTGCTGGGGCAACCAAGCCTCCTGCTCACTCCAGCTCCATGGCTGCCGGCTGCCATCTTGGTTGGGTTAATTTGCATGTAGTCGCTCTGATTGGCTAGTGGGCATGGCCTGTGGCATAGCAGAGGTGCAGTCAATTTGCATGTTTCTCTTTTATTAGATTAGATATTGTTGATAATACTACAGATGTCTCTCATTTCCAACCCCTTTTATGCCCCTCCTCCCAGCCCCTATCCACACTACCAAGTCTTCACTACCCTATTGCCATGTCCTGGGCTATGCACATCTATATATATACAAAAAGCCAGAAACAGGAATGATTAGTCACTATGACGCCCACTGCTGCCAGCAAACTGGCCTGATCAGGGGATGGGGATGCCAGCCAACCTCCTGTGGCCTCTCCCCACAGCTGGCCCTTTCCCTGATCAGCCTCTCCCACCCCAATAGGGTGTGGGGCTGACCAGACAACCTTATGCAGCCCCTGCAGCTGGCACTGCCCCCAGTGGGCCCCCACCACCCCAATTGGCCCACAGCCTCTCCCCCAAGCTGGTCCCAGCCACAATGGCCCCCACTACCCCAATAGGGGGTGGGGTTGGCTGGTCAACCCTCTGAGGCCCCTCCCCCACCTGGCCCTGCCCCCAATAGGCCCCTCACCCACATGGCCCTGTCCCCAATAGACCCCTCCCCCTGGTTGGCCCTATTCCTGATTTACTCCCATCCCAATAGGAGGTGGGGCTAGTCAGCCAACCTCCTGCAGCCCTTCCACCAGCCTGGCCCCACCGCCGATGGGCCCCCTCCACCCCATTAAATTCCGGCCCCTCCTCCCAACCAGCTCCACCCCCTGTAATCCCCCTCACTCTGATCAGAGACAGGGATGGCTGGCCAACCACCCATGGTCCCTCCCCCAGGCTGCTGGCCCCCAATTGGTCCCCCACCCCATTTGGGGTTGGGGCTCGCCAGTCAATTGCCCAAGGCTTCTCCCCACAGCTGACCTGGCCCTGATTGGGCCGATCGGGGTGGGCCTGCTGGCCAACCTCCTGCCATCTCCTCCTTCTGACAGGCCCAACCCCACCCATGCATGAAGTCATGTAGTGGGCCTCTAGTAAATATATAAGTTTATTGGTCTACCTTGTCTCTCCTCACTATCACCACATTGAGGTATATCAGTCTGTTCTATGCTTCTATGCTTCTGGTCTTATTTTGTTGGTCAAATCATTTTGTACATTAGATTGCAGAAATAAATGAGATCATGTGGTATTTATCTTTGTCAGATTGGCTTATTTCACTTAGCATAAGAGTCTTCAGGTCCATCCATGCTGTCCCAAAGGGTAAGAGATCCCTTTATTTTATAGTTGCATAGTATTCCATTGTGTAAATGTCCCATAGATCTTTTTATCCACTCATCTACTGATGGGCATTTGGGCTATTTCCAAATCTTATCTATCCTATATAATAAAAGGCTAATGTGCAAATCAACCGAATGGTGGAACAATCAGTCACTATGATGTGCACTGACCACCAGAGGGCAGACACTCAATGCAAGAGCCAGGCTCATGGCTGATAAGTACAGAGACAGAGGTGGGAGCCTCTCTTACCTCCGTGGCAGCACTAAGGATGTCCAACTGACAGCTTATGCCTACTCCCTGTGGGGCCTAAGCCATCAGTTGAACATCCTCCAAGGGCTACTGGACTGCAAAAGGGTGTAGGCCAGGCTGAGGAACCCTCTGAGTGCATTATTTTTGTGCACCAGGCCTCTAGTTGTAAATAATGCTGCTATTTGAACATAGGGGTGCATATATTCTTTCTGATTGGTGTTTCATGTTTTTTAGGATAAATTCACAGAAGTGGGATCTCTAGGTCAAACAGAAGTTCCATTTCTTATTTTAAAAGAACACTACATACTGTTTTCCATAGTGACCGCACCAATCTGCATTTCCACCACCAGTGACTAGTGTTCCCTTTTCTCCCCACCCTTACTAGCACTTGTTTGATGATTTTTTAATGATAGCCATTCTGTGAGTTGTGAGTTGATATCTCATTGTGGTTTTATTTTGCATTTCTCTGATGATTAGTAACTTGGAGCATTTTTTCATATGTCTCTTGGCCATTTGTTTGTTCTTTTTGAAGAAGTGCCTATTCAGATCTTCTGCCTGTTTTTAAAATATATTTTTACTGGTTTCAGAGAAAAATGTAGAGGGAGAGAGATATAGAAACATCAATAATTGGAGAGAATCATTGATTGACTGCATGCCCCTGCTGGGGATAGAACCCTCCTCCTGGACATGTGCCTGGACAGGGAATCAAACTGGGACCTCCTGTTTCATAGGTTGATGCTCAAACACTAATCACACCAGCCAGGCCTCTGCCCTCTTTTTTCCTCTGCCCATTTTTTAATTGGATTGTTTATCTTCCTTTTGTTGAGTTGTATGAGTACTTTATATATTTTGAAAATTAACCTCTTATCAGATGTATCATTGGCAAGTATGTTCTCCCATACAGTGGGTTCCCTTTTCATTTTGATGGTGCGTTTTTTTTTCCTATGCAGAAGTATTTTATTTTTATGTGGTTCCATTTGTTTATTTTTTTCCTTTGTTTCTCTTGCCCTAGGAGATGTATAGGCAAAAATTCTGCTATGTGAGATGTCTGAGATTTTACTGCCTGTGTTTTCTTCTAAGATTTTTATGATTTCATGCCCTACTTTTAAGTATTTTTTTCCATTTTGAGTTTATTCTTGTGTATGATGTAAGTTGGTGGTCTAGTTTCATCTTTTTGCCTGGAACTAGACCATGAGTTTTCCCAGCATCATTTGTTGAAGAGACTGTATGTTCTGGCATCCTGCGGCAAATATTGATTGACTTTAATGCTGTGGATCAATTTCTGGGGTCTTTGTTTTGATCCATTGATCTATATGCCTGTTCTTGTGTCAGTACCAGGCTATTGTAGTATAGCTTGATATCTGGCATTATGATCCCTCCAACTTCGTTCTTTTTCAAGATTGCTGTGGCTATTTGGGGTCTTTTATGGTTCCATGTAAATTTTTGGAGTATTTGTTAAATTGATTTTTTGAAAGAGAGAGAGAGAGAGAGAGAGAAAAAAAATATATATATATATATATATATATATATATATATATATATATATATATATA
>PVJC01025761.1:0-24501 GCA_004026665.1 Murina feae | reverse complement strand
AGTAGTTGAGTAGCCTTAGCATATCATTAGCATATTACGCTTTGATTGGTTGAATGGACGAGTGGACACTTAGCATATTAGGCTTTTATTATATAGGATTCTTTTCCTTTATTGATTTTTACAGAGAGAGGAGGGGCAAGTGGGGAGAGAGAGAGGAACATCAACAACGAGAGGGAATTATTTATCAGCGATCTCCTGCACACCCCCCCCACACACTGGGGATCGAGCCTGCAACCCAGGTGAGAGGGAATCAAACTGTGACCTCCTGGTTCGTAGGTCGATGCTCAGCCCCTGAGCCACACCAGCCAAGCCAAAGTTAATTATTTATCATGAATCAACCCAGGAAGGAATGTATGAACAGTTTCCAGAGAGAGTACCTGAGTGCCTCCTGCTTCTGGGGGATAAAGACTAAAGAATCACCAAAGTTAAGATTTCTCATTTTTCTAAAACTTTATAACTCTGCCAAGAGAAAACAAACCTGCTTTGATAAATCTTGACATAGCGGAGGGAGGGGGGTGTCTTAAGTTGTTTGTTTTATTATGTATGTGCTTTTTTTTTTTTTTTTTTGCATCGAATGACTTCAAACTGAATAATGATTTTCTATCAAAACCTGAAGCCCACCCAGTGTGGCTCAGTGGTTGAGCGTTGACCTAGGAACCAGGAGGTCACGGTTCGATTCTCGGTCAGGGCACATGCCCGGGTCGTGGGCTCCATCCCCACGGTGGGGTGTGCAGGAGGCAGCTGATCCATAATTCTCTCTCAGCATTGATGTTTCTATCTTTCTCTCCCTCTCCCTTCCTCTCTGAAATCAATAAAAATATACTTTAAAAAGCCGTTCTGAAATTAGCCTTTCCCCACTTACTCTCCGCATAGCGGGAAACGGAATGGACTACAGTGTCCCATTGTTTTATAAATTAGCTCAATTGGAGGACACTGAGTGTGGGTATTAGCCTATGTTCCGAGAGGGTAAATGAGAAGCATCGATCATAACTATCGCGGCCGCATACGGAATGCTAAGGATCTTGGCGCTTTGACCTACACTATAAAACAGCTGAGTCGGGAGAAAAATGTGAGCTCATCGAGGTGAACCGTCTTCCAAAGGATTCTACAAAATGCTCCGAATAGCCAAGTTCTTACTCGTATCTCATCTCCCAGCATTCCCCCGTCACATGCGTGGCCCAGACTACAAACTCCCTGGCTCAGGAACGTGCTTTGTCCTTCCTCTGCCTTTTGATACCATTCACTTAATCAAGAATGACCTTCTCACGCCGCCCTCCACCACCGCTCCCCTAAACCACCATGGTTACCCGATTTTAGCAAGTAAAAATACAAGGCACCCAATTAAACGTGAGTTTCAGATAACCAGCAGATACTTTTCAAAAATATGTCCCATTCGCTCGGCCAGTGGTTGAGTGTTGACCTATGAGCCAGGAGGTCACGTTTCGATTACCCGTCAGGACACATGCCCAGGTTGCAGGCTCGATCCCCAGTAGGGGGCGTGCAGGAGGCAGCCGATCCATGATTCCCTCTCATCATTGCTATTTCTCTCTTTCTCTCTATCTCTCCCTTCCTCTCTGAAATCTATATATGGTAGTTGTAAATTTAAAAAATCAAGCATGTGCCCTTGGCCGACTAGATCAGTTGGCTAGAGTATTGTTCCAATACGCCAAGGTTGCGGTTTTGACCTCCGGTTAGAGCACCCATAAGAAGCAACCATTGCATGCATATAAGTAAGTGTGTCAGTAAATCCACGTTTCTCTCTCTCTCTCTCTAAAATCAATCAATGAAATACTTTTTTTTAAAAAAAAGTAGTTGGAAATTAAAAAACAAAATATGTGTTATTTACCAATATTTAAACGTTGGAGCTAATTATGAATTTTAATAATTATCCATGGGTCACACATGTGAAAACTCTGGCTACAGTAATTCCAGTTCTTCCCTTATACACTTTCTCGGAGAGCCTGCACTAGAGTGGCATCTTTTGAGCCGAACTCCGTGGGTGGCCCCATTCTGATGGCTCGGTATGTACCACCCTTAAGACAGATTTTGATTCTTTCCGAGAAGACTGTAAACTCTAAGAATCATCTTCGATCCTTTAGGGCTTAGTATCTACCAAGTTATCAGTGGAAAGAATGAATGAGTGGGTGAATACATAAGCGAGTAAATACATTTCAGTTTAGCCAGATTTCACTACGCTTACCTATAGGTCTGTGAATCCGAGTTAAACACACACACACACACACACACACACACACGCAATGTTGAGAAAAGCATAGACATCTATAGCTTTTAAAGCCAGGAGCAGGCAGCGATAAGCTGATACTGTTAGGATATGGCTCTGCTTCCTACCTGTCTTCTGCAGGCATCCTGACATGGGTGAAGTCCTTCTCTCTACATCATGGTGGGGTGGTTGTATAAACAGGAGCATACTTCGATTACGTAGGGAGGATACTTATGCTAATGCACACAGCCCAGATGAGAACAGCCAATAAGAGAGGGAAGGGTCCTCCAGCTGGTGCCTAACCAGCTTTCTGTCTCGCGTTTCAGCGGTAACTCCTGCTCTGGGAAGGAATTAATTTTTAGTTCCTCGATATTAATAAAAACATTAAGGACTGGCGTAATAAAATTTTATTGACTAATTTTCTGCCATCATTTGCCTGTGATTCCTCTGCTGCCGCACTATATTTTTATGGAATGGAAACACTGTTTTGCAGGCTGCATAATAATGACTGTAAAAGAGCAAATAATGTTTTGAAAACCATTCATTGGGGCTGGAGTCATTTTGGGTTAGGAAATTTAATGCTCTTTTCAGAGGGGAAGCATCGAGTAATTTAAAACAAAATAAGAAGGGGCCTAGTCAGTTTGGCCCAATGGATAGAGCGTCGGCCTGCAGACCCAAGGATCCTGGGTTGGATTCCGGTCAAGGACATGTACCTCAGTTGCAGGCTCCTCCCTGACCCAGGCCCGGGTCAGGGTATGTGCAGGAGGCAGCCAATCAATGTATTTCTCTCACATTGATGTTTCCCTCTGTCTTTCCTTCTCTTCTCTCTTTGAAAAATCAATGGAAAAATATCCTTGGGTGAGGATTAAAAAACTCTATATAATAAAAGCCTAACTTACAAAATGTCCCCTTGACTGGGAGTTCAACTGGGAGCTTGACCAGGGGGTGGGGTCGGCCGGCCAACTGCCCGAGGCATCTCCCCCCACCCCACCCTCCCTGCCTCGGCTGGCTGGCTGGTGGTGGTGGCAGGCAGCTGGGGGAAGGGAGGCCCCAGTAGGCAGCTGGCAGCCACTAGGGACCCTAACCCGTGCACGATTTCATGCACTGGGCCTCTGGTAATAATAATAAACTATTGCTAGCATTTATTGAGCATCAACTATGGGGTTGGCAATATGCCAGATAATTTCATTAATTAAAAAAAAAAAAAGGGAATCTGTCCAACAAGGTGTGAGGGGGTGATGCTAATTAAAAAGCACATGATACACTCATGATGGGTTTGTATATGATTTGGTCATACTGAAAAGTGGCTGTCTTTGTAAACGTCTCGTTTTAAACCACAGAAGACGATCTACACAAGGAAAATTGAGATAGCCCACATTGAACTTGTAAGATATTCCTTATCCAGTGGGATGGGGGTGAGGGAAGAGGACGTATTTCCTTTGCCTGTGTGAGCCGTGACATGAGCAAGTCCGTGACTGTCCTCGAATGTTGCTATTGCCGTGGGCCTCAACCTCGCTGCTTCCCACGGGAGTGGGCGTGGGTTAAAATCAAGGCCAGAGGGTGCAGGTGAGGGGTCGAGGACAATGACATGGGAGTCCCTGAGTTGAAACCCATCCCTCTGGGCAACCTGACCCCCTGGTGAGCGGACGGGGGTCTGGACAGACTGAAATCCATAATGCGTGTGAACTGGTCGCAGCCTTGGCGCGGACACAGGTGTGACTGGTGGCCACAAAGACACCCCTGGGAGGAGTGGGTTCTCACAGAAAAGACCTCAAACCCCTTTGGGGTCAGTCAGCCCCAGCGGGAGCCACCCTCACCCAGGCCTGGGCAGAGGAACCTGGGCTGATGCAACGAGCTTCTCCCTCTGGGATGCTCCGAGTTCATGTGCATTTCTAAGTTTTCCCCGCTGCCCGTGCCTCACTGTCAGGCGTGGTGGATGCTGGCTCCAGGGCGTGTGACAAAACAGTGCCACCCGCCTCCTCTCTGTCTTCCAACCTGCAGCACAGTTCCGTGGTCCATTGCCCCCTCCGCCTGGTCCCCGATGAGTTCATTCCTTCATTTACCAGTCAAGACAAACCAATAAGGCAGAAAGGAAGGGAGCCTGCCCCCCAGCCCCTCCGCCCATCAGGGACGCGGGCACCAGCCCGCGTGGGACCCCTTCTCCTCGATGCACTGGGCCTGTGCAGAGGCCGACAGTGACATATGGGACAGGCCCCGGTTGGCGGGATCGGGGCTGCGGTGTGATAAATGAACATTCTGTCAGTGAATATGTGTTATCCATCACGCCTGCCTCCTCAGAACGCTAGCCATCAAGGGACAGAGAGACGGAGGGAGAGAAGCCCGGGGATGGTGGGTCTGAGAGGTGGGGAATGAAGAGGAAGTCAGACCTGCAAGAAGGCAGCAGAATAACCTGCTAACTCAGGCAGACAATGTGGCTCAGTGGTTGAGCATCAACCTATGAACCAGGAGGTCTCAGTTCAATTCCCCATCAGGGCACATGCCCGGCTTGCAGGCTTGATCCCCCAGTAGGGGGCGTGCGGGAGGCAGCTGGTCCATGATTCTCTCTCGTCAATGCTTCTCTCTTTCTGTCCCCCTCTCTCTTCCTCTCTGAAATCAATAAAAAAATATAGTTAAAAAAATTAAACGTTTATCCATGGATTCTAACCATCAGTAGAGTGAACATATGGAGTGCGAGTTAAACTTCAGGGTTCTCCTTCCTCGGCCCGCACTGCTCTCTGTGTCCCAGCCATTTCTCCACCGAGCGGGCTTTAGGTGAGATCGCCCCACCCCTACACCCTCCAGGCCCTGGGGGTGCGTGAATGCTAAGACCTGGAATTCTGCCCTAGCTGGTTTGGCTCAGGGGATAGAGCATCAGCCTACGGACTGAAGGGTCCCAGGTTCGATTCTAGCCAAGGGTACACACCAGGTTGCGGGCTCGATCCCCAGTAGGGGGCATGCAGGAGGCAGCCGATCAATGATTCTCTCTCATCATTGATGTTTTGATCTCTCCCTTCCTCTCTGAAATCAATAAAAATATATTTTAAAAAATCAACAAAAACTCAAAACCTAGAATTCCCTTTTCCTCCGAGGGCAGGGCAGCGGGTGGACATGCACATCCTGGAATTGCCCAGGTTGCTTGCTCTGGGCAGGGAATGCCTGCAGCTGTGGGAGCGGGGGGGGCAGGTGTGAACCACCTGAAAATGCAGCTGACGCCGTGGGAATCGGGGGAGAGATGGCGAGAAATGCGGCACATCGATTGCGCTTCTCGATGGGGTTTGACTGACTTGAAATTTATGTCCTTGGATGTCAGGAACACCCACCGGGGTGTGCGAGCCGATAGAGGTAGGTTTTAAATCACTCAGCACCCAAACGGCCCGGCCTGACGCAGACTGCCGACCTTAGGAAACCTGCTCTGCATCCTTCCCAAGACATAGAGCATCCAAAATGACATCAACTTGATGCGAGCAGGCCTGTGGAGTCCCCGCCCTGGCCCAGCTCTGAAGGACCTGTAGGGAGTATCAGGAGCTCTGATATCCATTTATTTTTTTAAAAATATAGTTTTATTGACTTCAGAGAGGAAGGAAGTGGGAGAGGAGAGAGAAACATCTGTGGTGGGAGAGAATCCTGGATTGCTGCCTCCTGTACGCCCCCTACTGGGGAGCATGGGCCCTGACCAGGAATCAAACCGTGACCTTCTGGTTCAGAGGTCCACGCTCAACCCCTGAGCCGTGCCCGCCAGGCTGATGCCCATTTCTTATCTTCAAGGAGTTGACCAAGGAAGAGAGGGACGTATGCCCCTCTGCCTGGCTGCTCCCTCTGCTCAGATGCTCTGCCCTTGTTATCTGCCCAGCTCACTCTGCTCAAACGTCTGCTCACAAGAGAGGTCCTCCCCGACCATCGATGTCACGGAGCCCTGGCCCTCACAGTACCCTCCATCTGTCCTTCTCCTCCTCCTTCTTTTAAAAATATATTTTTATTGATGTCAGAGAGGAAGGGAGAGGACGCTAGAAACATCCATGATGAGAGAGAATCATGGATGGGCTGCCTCCTGCACAATGGGGATGGAGCCTGCAACCCAGGCATGTGCCCTGACCGGGAATCGAACCCTGACCTCCTGGTTCTTAGGTCAACGCTCAGCCACCGAGCCTTCCTCTTCTTCACTGTTTCTGCAGCTCCCGGCGCCTTCTGACGTGATCTGTGTTCACCTATGTGCCTCTCTGTGTCTCTCCTCTCCGTAGGGTCCTTCAGGAGCGGGTGGGGACTTGGTCTGGCCTGTTGCTCTATCTCCAGGCCTAGGCACTCAGTTACGTTTTGCCAAACGAGTGGGTGTGGGCTGAAGGCAAGGGAAGATGTGAGAGGGCACAGACCACACAGGATGGCCATGTTCAGCGCTAAGGGTTGCCGGAGCGATTCCCCGTAGCCATGCACACCGCCCTCCTCACAGAAGCAGACAGACACCTCCATTAAATATAGATGCGTGTTCTGCAGCCTCCCAATCCGTGGCAGGCACGGGAGTAAATTAATAATACAACACGCCACGCGCCCGGCATCGCTCTGGGGAGGAGATGGAGAGGGATGGGAAGGAGGCTGTGCCCACCCTCTCCTCACCACCCCTCCCCCCAGCTATCCCTCACCTCTCTTACTAATATTTGGGGAGCTTGATAGAAGGCATTTTATCCCAGAAATCAGCCTATGTGACATGTTGCCAGAACTGCCTGAATTTACGGCTGCAATTACCAGCTGAACACCGTCCGGCTGACGCGTTCTCTCATCTGTAGGAAGCCGGTCAATTTATTTTATGAGAATCTTTTCCAGCGCCTGACCCTAAAATAACCGATTTCCGTGTTTATGTTCTTAGCAAGTTTATGAAGAGGCCCCGGCAGCTGCAGCCGGGCTCAGGCGTCTGGGCAAAACCCCAAATGGCAGGAGTAACGCGTTACTCCCAGTGTAACGCGTTAGAACGAGGTTTTTTGTCTAGTATGGATTCCTTTTTTTAAAAAATATATATATATTTGTATTGATTTCAGAGAGGCAGGGAGAGGGAGAGAGAGAGAGAAAGAGTGAGAGAGAGAAACATCAGTGATGAGAGAGAATCACGGGTCAGCTGCGTCCTGCACGCCCTCCACTGGGGATGGAGCCTGTAGCCCAGGCCTGTGCCCTGATGGGGAATGGAACCCTGACCTCCTGGTTCATAGGTCGATGCTCAGCTGCTGAGCCACACCAGCCGGTCTCCAGTATGTTTTCCTTGGACAGTGTATTGGTTTTGTGAAGGGGCAACTAACTAATTTAATTTTTTCCCCCTGGAGCTTCTGTTTCTGCCCAAGTTGGAAGCCGACAGGTGCAACTTGCCTTTTTTTTTTTTTTTTAGAATAGTTGGCTACGTTTCACTTTCCCGTATTTTTCCTCGGTTTCTCCCACCCATTTGTGTGTCCTTTGCTTGCTTTCTTCACTCCGTGCCAAAGGCTTTTTGCAACTTCTGTATCTACAGGGGAGACCTTAGCCAAGTCCCCCTATTATGCACAGAAAAAGGAGGTGGAAATCTCTAGAGTCCCGTGCCTGTCCACGTGGAGATCCCTTCCGCTCAAACCCAAGCCTGGTTGGTGTGGCTCAGGGGTGAAGCCTTGACCTATGAACCAGGAGGTCACAGTTCGATACCCAGGTTGCAGGCTCAATCCCCAGTGTGGGGCGTGCAGGAAGCAGCCGATCCATGATTCCCTCTCATCACTGAAGTTTCCACCTCTCTCCCTTCTTCTCTGAAATCAATAAATATAAATAATAAATAAATAAACCCAAGGCCCTGGCTGGGTAGCTCAGATGGTTAGAACGTCATCCCAATATGCCAAGGTTGGTTTGATCCCCTGGTCAGGGCACATGCAAGAAGCAACCAATGAATGCATGACTCGGGAACAACAAATTCAAGTTTACCACCTGTTCTCATCCGAACCCTTCAGCTGCCATGCCCTCTGTCTGAAAGGAACTCTGACCTCCCGTTTTGTGAGTGTGTATGTGTGTGATTGTGTTTGTGTGTATATTTGTGTGTATGTGTATATTTGTGTGTATGTATGTGTGTGTATGTGTGTATATGTGTATGTATATGTATGTGTATATTTGTGTGTGTATCCATGTGTGTATGTGTATATGTGTATGTATGTATGTATGTGTATCTCTGTGATAGTGTGTATATTTGTGTGTGTATGTGTGATTTGTGTGTATGTGTGTGTATGTGTGCATGTATGTGCATGTGTGTATGTGTGTTGGTGTGTATTTGTGTGTGAATGTGTATATTTGTGTGTATGTGTGTATGTGTGTGTATATGTGTATGTGTGTGTTTAACAGAAGTTATTAATTATTAAATTGATTGGGGTAACATTGGTCAGCATGATCATGTAGGTCTCAGGGGTCTGTTTCCACGTTACAAGGTCTGCCTGTGGCACTGTGTACCCGTCACCCAAACTCACATCTTCCCCCGTCGCCTTATATTAGGACCTCCTTCCACCCCCACCCCCTCCCCTCTGGCAATCACCACACTGCTGTTTGTGTGCACGCGTTTCAGTTTCATAGCTCACATACGAGTGAAATCGTATGGTTCTTAGCTTTTTTCTGACTGACTTATTTCACTTAGAATAATATTATCAATAAATTAAAAGTATTTATTCATTGATGAGAAAGAGAGAAAGAGAGAGAGGGGGGAAAGGAGAGGGGAGAGAGATAGATTAGAGAGGGGGGAAGGGAGGGGGTAGAGTGATAGATGAGAGAGAGAGAAATAGAGAGAGAGAAAAACATAATTTTGCTTTTCCACCTATGATGCATTCATTTGCTTGATTCTTGTATGTGTCCTGACCAGGAATGGAACCCACAACCTTGACTCTAACTATCTGAGCTACCAGGACAGGGTCTATGGGAAAATCTGCTGGAATAGTAGAGACCTCCGAGCCGTCTTTGAAGGAATCCAGCCAAGTAGTGTATGGCTACCCTGCCTCTTCCTTAGGAGAGAAGAGTTTGCATCAAACCTCTGTCATGCCTCGCCGCCATTCTCCCCACCCCCATCTGAGAAGAACACGCTGTAGTGAGTGGTATTTATGTAGCCCTCGTCTCCCCAGAGCACACATACCCTGCCGGTGTGTTTTAAGATCGCATTAATCCTCACGGCTCTTTTATTTAAGGTTTCACAGGACTACCACACCTCTCTATAAATGTCAAAAACACTACTTTAAAAATATATACGTTAGGCGCCATATGATTTCCTGACTTAATATTCACATCCCGTCGCCTTTCATGCAACTATGTGTCTATATGTCTCTATAAGACACATAAAATATACATGAAGCATGTAAAACACAAATGTGATTTCATTTCTCAACATTTCTTTCCGAAGCCGCCTTTTACTGTCTGCGGCCCATTTTTTTCTTTCTCTTGGTCTTTGCAAGAATTTTCATCTGCCTTGATCGCTGAAATTCCCATGGGTACCCTTGAGTTGCTTCACTTGCTGTGTTTGCTTATTTCTCCTCTGTGCTCACGGGGCAGTGGTCTCTCAGTGACCTATTGCAGCATCTGTTGTTTGAAATATTCCCATAAGCTTCTTCCCTGCCTTACTTTGTCGATACAGTGGCTCTGCTGTCTGGAATTTCTTTTTCTTTATATATAGACTAGAGGCCCGGTGCCTGAAATTCGTGCACTTGGGGGGGGAGGGTCCCTCAGCCTGTCCTGCACCCTCTCGCAGTCCAGGAGCCTTTAGGGGATGTCTGACTGATGTCTTAGGCCTGCTCCTCCTGGGCCTAAGCCATCAGTCGGACGTCCTTAGTGCTGTCACAGAGGCAGGAGAGGCTACCATCACAACCACTGCACTCGCCAGCTGTGAGTCTACCTTCTGGCTGAGCAGTACTCCCCCTGTGGGAGCGCACTGATCGCCAGGGATCAGCTCCTGCATTGAGCGTCAGCCCCCTGGTGGTCAGTGTGCGTCATAGCATTGGGTCATTCTGCTGTGTGTTCGATTTGCATATTAGCCTTTTATTATATAGTATATGTAATTTTACTGATTTCAGAGAGGCAGGGAGACAGAGAGAGAGATAGAAACATCCATGATGAGAAAGAATCATGGATTGGCTGCCTCCTGCACGCCCCCTACTTGGGATCAAGCCCACATTCCAGGCATGTGCCCTGACCAGGAATCGAATCATCACCTCCTGGTTTACAGGTCGACGCTCAACCACTGAGCCACATCAGGCTGGGCTGCCGTCTGGTATTTCTTTTCAGCCAACTGCATGCAAACTCTGAGTGGCTCCATCAACAGAGCGCTGACTAATGGTAGCCCAAATGGCCAGCATCTGTTTCAAAAAGGCATTGCCACATGGGAGTTTGGAATATATCCTGAGGAGCCAGACCGGTCCGGGTTCAAATTCTGCTGTTTTCTAAGTACATGGCCATACTCTGCTGGGCCTCTTCTGTTGGGTTCTCCTGAGGATTCACTGAGATCATCATGCACCGTGTGGGGTGGGATGTTTCAGGTGCTCGATACATGATGTTCCTATTGTCGTCATTCGTCAAGTTTCAAGTTTATCTCTACTCTTTCTCGTTTTAAGGTCTTTACTGACTCCTGCAGGCAAACTTCTTGACTTGTTTCCCCATTGCAACATTTCCACTTCTTGATACCCCCCCTTTACGAACATCCCTTTATATCCTTTAAAATATATATATATATATATTTCTATTTATTTCAGAGAGGAAGGGAAGGGAAGAAAGAGATAGAAACATTAATGATGAGAGAGAATTGTCGATCAGCTGCCTCCTGCACGCACCTTACTGGGGATCGAGCCCGCAACCAGGTCGTGTGCCCTGACCGGGAATCGAACCCTGACCTCTTGGTTCCTAGGTTGATGCTCAACTATTGAGTCATGCCGGCTGGGCCAAACCATCATCTCTGATGGAACTTCGGTGGTCACTACATTCATCGTCCACTCTGCTAAAAACATCCTGCCTCTCAGATATTTTTCGCTTCAAAACTCGAGGTGTTGAATATGAAAGCCTCATGCCACGTAGTGGAGCAGTACAGTGAAGGCGGGAAAGTTGTGTTTGCTTCTAGAGAGGGTAAAGTTTGATTAGACAGCGTAATGTATAGATGGTGGCAGCACCAAGCCCTAGAGCCTGCTGTATGGTGTTCAGCCTTCCCCGTCCCTCCCAGCTTCGGAACACCCGTGCCTACAAGAAAGCAAGAGCTGGATTCCTGACCCATAACTGTGATGAGGGAACCTGCTTTGGTAATAATGTATTTATAATCCTGCTGTGCTCCTTGGAGCAAAGACGCAATATGAATATAAAGTAATAACAGCGCTAGCCTCCGGGCCCTCCGGAATGCCCAGGGGTGGTTTGAGGCGTAATGAATTTGTGTTTGTAAAAAGATTCCGAGATCCCCGTTAAAGGGGGCGTGAGAACACGAGGGGTTATTAATTATTATTATTACTGTCGACTCCTGCCCAGACTCAGCGAGATGGATGTTTCATCCCCAGAGTGCAGCTGGCCACAGGTACCAGTCCAGTGTACAATGAACGTCCAATCCCTCAGACGGATTAACTCTGCATCGGATAAAACAAATAATGATTTCCCATAATCTCTTCTGAATGAACTGCTCAGCCACCCCCTCTGTTTCATCAGGTGACTCTTGGTGTGTATAATAAAACTAAAACTGGCCGGCCGGCGTAGCTCAGCGGTTGAGCACCAACCTATGAACCAGGAGGTCACGGTGTGATTCCCAGTCAGGGCACATGCTCGGGTCGCAGGCTCGATGCCCAGGAGGGAGCGTGCAGGAGGCAGCCGATCCATGATTCTCCCTCATCATGAGTGTTTCTATCTCCCTCTCCCTTCCTCTCTGAAAGCAATAAAAAAAATATATATTTTTAAAAAAGAATGCTTATTACAAACAAAGTGGCCTGCCCTCTTTGGTCAAACACTTCATTAACTCACCCCTATTGCCTTGGCAGGGGTGGACCAGATGGTTTTTCGGGCCTTATATGGCCCGTGGGCCGGACGTTCCCCACCCCTACAGAGGATGCTCGCCCTGCTCCGCCTGGTATCATGTAGGTTGTTCATGGGTTCAGGCTGCTGTTTTTGGTGTAGGCCTTGCACTAATGTGACCGTGGTTGAGCCACCACAGGTTCTGAGGTCAGAAAGGTGGGTAGAAACTCTACTTTCTACCTGGGTAGCTCTGGGCAGGTGCAGTAAACCATCTGTACCTCCGTTTCCTCAAAGTGAGAATTGAAAAAGGAAATCCACGCAGCCCTGGCCAAGTGGCTCGTTTGCTTGGAGGGTCCCGTGCACCAGAAGTGGTTGCGGGTTCAGTTCCCAGTCAGAGCACATACCCAGGTTCCAGGTTCCGACTCTCTGGTTGGGGTGCACACGGGAGGGTCGCTGTCTCTCTCTCACATCGACGTTTCTCTCCCTCTCCCTTCTTCCCTCTCTCTCGAACATCAATAAACGTATCCTCCGCTGAGGATTAAAATACAAAGTGAATTCCGTCTAAGTTGCTAACCACGGTGCCCAGCGCATAAGAAGTACTCAGTTATTGTATGCGTAGCTATTACTGTATGTGAACCAATACAACTCAAAAAAGAAGAATAATTCTTAGTCCCATAGTCCACAGTTGCTGGAAGAAAATGTTATTTTTGACATCTTACTTTAATATCCAAGGTATTTTTTTCCCCTCTCCTCTATTATGCTCTGTTAAACTTCCCATCCTGTACTCTTTACAGAATCATCTATTCTCATGTCATGTCTCTGTAGCTCTTTTACTTTTCTATTTCACATGCCGGTCCTGCACAGCTTTGCCAAAGAAGGTTGATAATTTGCTATTTTGTGGGAAAATGTAGCTTTCCATGTCAAATCAAAGCTTAAGAGTATGTCTTTGGGCAACAATTAGAATGATACGTTCCCCCCTCAGTAATGGCGCTGATGTCAGAGATTTTGCTCCTTTAATAATTGATGTTCCTTGCCCTAACTGGTGTGGCTCAGTGGATAGAGCGTCGGCCTTCGGACTGAAAGATCCCAGGTTCGATTCTGGTCAAGGTCGATTCCGATCAAGGGCACGTACCTTGGTTGCGGGCACATCCCCAGTAGGAGGTGAGCAGGAGGCAGCTGATCGATGTTTCTCTCTCATGGATGTTTCTAACTCTTTATCCCTCACCCTTCCTCTCTGCAAAAAATCAATAAAATATGTTTAAAAAAAAATAATTGACGTACCTTGTCAGGCAGGGCTGCATAAACAGCTCACTGATATGTGTGTCGTTTTCAAAATCTATTACGATGTAGAGCTAACAGACATATTATTTTATACATGGCCAGGTTTCGAACCTGTGGTCCCTAATTTCTTTGGCATCATGGATCTTTTCGAGTATCCCATGGAATCAATGACTTTACCCTAGAAAGATGCATAGCCACACGCATTTTTGTACAAAACACACACACACACAAAACAAACTCTGCATGCTGTTAACAATATGGAGGGGCCATGAACCTCACATTAGGAACCACCTTGATCGGCCAGTGTTGCTCAGTGGGTGAACATCAACCCATGAACCAGGAGGTCACTGTTCGATTCCAGATTGGGGCACATGCCTGGGTTGCGGGCTCCATCCCCAGTAGGGGGCGTGCAGGAGTCTTCCGATCCATGATTCTCTCTCGTCATTGATGTTTCTCTCTCTCTCTCTCTCTCTCTCTCCCTTCCTTTCTGAAATCAATAAAGAAATGTATTTTTAAAATATATATATTTATTGACTATAAAGAAATAAATTTTTTAAAGAAATATAAATATATTGACTTAAGAGGGGAAGGGAGAGGGAGAGAGAGATAGAAACATCAACGACAAGAGAGAATCATGGATCGGCTGCCTCCTGCACGCCCCCTACTGGGATTGAGCCCACAACCCAGGCATGTGCCCTTGGCCGGAATCTAACCCGGGACCCTTCAGTCCGCAGGCCAATGCTCTATCCACTGAGCCAAACTGGCTCGGGCAAAATATATTACTTTAAGAAAAGAAAGGGTTCCCAAGCGTGTCTGGATGGGTCTCAAGTTCCCCTCCTCAGCTTCCTTCTAATTGAGCAGTTTGCATCTGGTCGAGAGCACAAAACATGGTTAACTAATCCTGAACTTCTGTATTCAGCCGGCAACGTGGTTTCCGGTCCTATTGGCCCCCAGTTTTAGTTGCCGTGCCTATGCTAAACAACAGCTGGGCGCTGACGGTGAGCCAGCTGCTGCCTGCTCCAGCAACCACTTGAGCTCCTAAATGTATACAAATGGGGAAATGACTAGACGCACAGGTTCCTAATTGCAGCCAGGAGCCTGCAGCTGGGAAGGCATCCGGAGAGAGGCATTCTGTGCTGTGTCACCCAGCAATCAGGCATCCGCTCCCCGGCCCCCCGCCCCCCCCAAAAAGCACTTCCCTTTCTCCTCGCCCCAGCACGGCTGCTAAAAGTGGGGAGTCTATTTTCAGCCTGCAAATTAGGCTCACTTCTTAGCAAGGAGCTGACCCAGCAGCAGACGTGTACACGCAGCCGAGGAGTCAGCCAGGGAGATGCACCCGTTGGAGTTGGAGGAGGACATGCTGATAAGGGGAAACCGGGAACAAATGAGATCTGTGGGGGTCACAAATGCAGCCCCCCGACCCAGCACAGCCTGCAATGCCAAATAACACGGTTCCAAGCACACCCCCTTGTTTCCTCTCTTCAACTTTATTTAAAAAAAAATTTTTTTTTTTATTGATTTCAGAGAGGAAGGGAGATGGAGAAAGAGATAGAAACATCCATGATGAGCCCTGACCGGTTTGACTCAGTGGATAGAGCGTCCTGCAGACTGAAGGGTCCCAGGTTCGATTCCGGTCAAGGGCATGTACCTTGGTTGCTGGCACATCCCCAGTAGGAGGCGTGCAGGAGGCAGCTGATCGATGTTTCTCTCTCATCGATGTTTCTAACTATCCTTCTCCCTTCCTCTCTGTAAAAAAATCAATAAAATATATTTTAAAAAAGAGAGAGAAACATCCATGATGAGAGAGAATCATGGATCGGCTGCCTCCTCCACGCCCCCTGGACTGAGCCCTCAACCCGGGCGTGTGCCCTTGACCGGGAATGGAACCGCGACCTCCTGGTTCAGAGGTCAACGCTCAACTGCTGAGTCCCATCAGCTGGGCTCCTTTCTTCAACTTTCTGACACCCTCCCCTCCCTCTCCTCCTTCCCTCTTCTCTTTCCCCCCATTTTTCTCCTTTCTACACACGTGCCCCCCTTTCTGCAAGCATGTGCTACAACTCATTACCGTCTCTGTTGGGGTCTCCCAGTGATGGGGGAGCATCCATCTTACTTGAGCTTCTCTCCCAAGCGTTGAGTGGAGGGGGTTTCCTTCTGCCTGCGCAGCAGACACGCGCCTTCCGTCAGACATCCATCCTTCCGTCTCTACCCTCAACTCTTCCGAGCGCGCGTTCTCCACGTGGGAAAGAACAAAGCCACCCAGCGTTTACAGTTGATTTTCTTCTGCTTGAAAGTTGGCCTTCAGGCTAAGCAAGGTCTCTGTGTCTCATTCCCACAGGAGCTCAGCCCCTCTCTGCTCCCAGCCTGTTGTGCTAACTGGTATTGATGGCAGGGCTGCGGGACAGAGACAAGAGAAAGAGGATGCGAGACAAGAAAGGACAGTTTGCCCTAACCGGTTTGGCTCAGTGGATGGAGCGTCGGCATGCGGACTGAAGGGTCCCAGGTTCGATTCCGGTCAAGGGCATGTACCTTGGTTGCGGACACATCCCCAGTAGGAGGTGTGCAGGAGGCAGCTGATCGATGTTTGTCTCTCATTGATGTTTATAACTCTCTATCCCTCTCCCTTCCTCTCTGTAAAAAATCAATAAAATATATTTTTTTTTAAAAAGAAAGGACAGCCTGACTGGTGTGGCTCAGTGGTTGAGTGCCCACCCAGGAACCAAGGGGTGGATGGTGAGATGCCAGGTCAGGGCACAGGCCCGAGATATGGGCCTGCAAGGAGGCAGCCAATCGATGATGTTTCTCTCTCATCAGTGGTTCTCTCGCTCTACTTAGCAACTATATGTCTTTACCAATGGCATCTCACTTTCTCTTTTCGCGCTTTTTTTTTTTGGTTTTGTACTAAATTGCACCCTGTAGTTGTTTTTTTCAGTCCTGATTTATGAGAAGCGAACGCTTTTATCTTCATTTTATGCCTGAAATTTCCTATCTTCATCTGAGTGATACTTTACCTAGGTATAAAACTTTAACTTGATGGTTGTGTTTCCTTGGCACTTTGAAATTTCTTCTTTGTTGCCTTTAGATTTTTTTTTATTAACAATGCTGAATCTACTGACAATATAGTTGCCGTTCCTTTAAAGGAAATTTGTCTTTAAAAAAACATTGATTTCAGAGAAGAAGGGAGAGGGAGAGAGAGAGAGATAGAAGCATTAGTGATGAGAAAGAATCATTGATTGGCTGCCTCTTGCATGCCCCACACTGGGGATCAAGCCCACAACCCAGGCATGTGTCCTGACCAGAATCGAACCTGGGACTTTTCAGTCCGCATGCTGACACTCTGTCCACTGAGCCAAACCAGCTAGGGCTGTGTAATAGTTTTCAAAAACATTTTTTTTATTTTCACTGTAGTATGTCCTCCTGCCCAGCTATGCCTACTGCCTCTGTGGGTGGGGCTTGTATAGATGAATCAATTGAAAAAGGGAAAGAAGATTGCTCAGTTTGATAACCTTAGGGGTTGGGATCTGAGAATCTAATTCCTTTTGCAGCCAATACTGGTTGAAAATCGATGCATGTCTGATCGTCAGAAATGCCTGGTGCACCCAATTTCTAGTCTTTTCCTCTTGTGAATTGACTTGCTTCCTCCAGCCTATAAATTTGAAGGGTTCTGATGTGTTAAATCCCATACTATTGGGCCATCTGCTCTCAGTCTCTGAGTATTTAGAGATTCCTTGTCCGTTGTCATCTCTTCCTCTGTTTTCTCTATGTGAAGATTTAGAAGTGGCCCTGGCCGGTGTGGCTCAGTGGATAGAGCGTTGGCCCTCGGATCGAAGGTTCCTGGGTTTGACTCCGGTCAAGGGCACATCCCTTGGTTGCAGATTCCCCGGCCCCGGTCGGGGTGCGTGAAGGAGGCAGCTCATCGGTGTGTCTCTCTCACATCGATGTTTCTCTCTGTCTCTCCCTCTCCCATCCAGTCTCTCTAAAAACCAATGGAAAAAATATCCTTGGGTGTGGATTAGCAAAAAAAAAAGAAAAGAAAAAAAGATAGAAGATTTGTAAGTATTTTAACAAGTCTCTGCCGTCATTTTTGGAGGGAGATTCTGGAGTGATCACAGATGAGCGCCTGCATTCAATCGTCTGTGCTTATAACCGAAATCCTTCCCATTAAGATCTTACAGGCATTGGAAATTCTATTAACGGGAGATTGAGTCCTCCATTTCATAATTAGAAAAATCCCAGGGAGACGCAGCGCATTAACTCATCATTATAAATGGCTGTTACGCTTCCCTCTTCCTAATTGACCCCCAATTCAGAATTAATTGCTCCCGTATCCCTGTTATTATCTCCTTTGCGTGTTTATGGTGTCTGGTCGGCTGGCCTCGGAACGGAGCTCTGAAGGCGTTGGGATTTGTTTTAAGGTACCTCTGCCTTTGAGCATCTGATAGGACCCATCACCATGCCCGGTGCGAAGAGGTTGCCTCGTGCTGGCTTCTTCGGGAACGCGGACTGATGCACAATCGGAATTAACGGGAGGACTTTCGGTTGTGACAGGAATATTTCTCACCCGTGGGCGAGGAGTGGAACCAGATGTGCACCACGTGCCCAGCCTTTCCTCCAGGTCTGTTCCAGGAGGTGATTGATTATTGGGTTTAGACGCTGGCACTAGGAGCAGATGGAACCTGCGAGTGAGGATAAAATAACAATATTACTTTCTCATCATGTAGTTCTTTCATTGTTGAAGGTGTTTCCTACCCATCTGTATGTTTTGTTTTGTTTTAAATATGTTTGTATTGGTTTTAGAGGGAGAGGAAGGGAGCGGGAGAGAGAGATAGAAACGTCCATGATGAGAGAGAATCATGGATCGGCTGCCTCCTGCCCACTCCACACTGGGGATCAAGCCCACAACCCAGGCATGTGCCCTGACTGGGAATGGAACCCTGACCTCCTGGTCTCTTGGTTAACACTCAACCTCTGAGCGACACTAATCGGACTTTTTTCATTTTATTTTAAAGGATGACTAGTTACATCCAATGAGAACACCTATGAAAATCAAAAGGAAGTGGACCCTACCTCCCCGCACCCCCCCACTGCCCACCCCTGCCGGTACATTTGCCATTTTCAGTGGAGAAAAAAAATAGCAATGCTTATCTTTACTGTTATTTTTTTTCATAAGCAAAGCAGGACTTCAAGCTATTTGACAGATGACCCCCTTTTCAGAAGTTAGAGGCACTGTGTGTATTGCCAGCCAGTCAGAGCGGTCCATCTGCTGGTCCCCCCCATGTGGAGGGAGCAGCTGTCACTTCAGCAGGTAATAAGATGGCCGTGTCTCGCCCTCCGATGCCTAAACAAATCCCGGGGAAGAGGCGCTGGGTGCCTTTGGCTATGTGCATCTCTGCGTTATTAACACAAAGTGCCAAATGTGTTTGGAGGTTGGACGCACATAAACTTACTTTACAGGGAAACACTCCAGGAGGGTGCAGCACCTAGAGTAATTATCTGTAGTTGCAGAGATAGAGGAATGGCGGGCGCCATGTGCTCACACAGAGATGCTCCCGTAACCATGGCCGTGTGTGGGACCCAGAGCATCCCAAATCCCCACAGGGTCCTACCCTGCACAACAAACAAAATTCACCCCAAACTAGTAGCTCCCTAGGTCTCACCATGGTCCAGTTTCTCTCCAAGTCATTTTCTCTGATTAAGGGAATCCCTGGGTACTGTCACAACACAGAGGAGCAGAAGGTAATGTGCTTAGATAATCTCAGATTCCATCCTCGCCCTTTGCACTGTTATCAGCCCAGAATCCAATCAGCAGTTTATATTGGTTATTGCTTTTCAATCTTTGGGATGGATGGATGGGTGGGTGGATGGATAGTTGGGTGGATAAAAGGATGGATGGAAGGATAGGTGGATGGATGATGGATGGATAGATGGATGGGTGGGTGGATGGATGAGTGGGTGGATGATGGATGGATGGATAGATGAGTGGGTGGATGGATGAATGGATGGATAGATGAGTGGGTGGATAAATGGATGGCTGGAAGGATAGGTTGATGAATGATGGATAGATGGGTAGTTAGATGGATGATGGATTAATGGATGGGAGGATGGATGAATGGATAGTTGGGTGGATGAATGAATGGATGGAAGGATAGGTGGATGGATGGATGGATGGATGGATGGATGGATGGATGGATGGATGGATGAGTGGGTGGATGGATGGATGGATGGATGGATGGATGGATGGATGAGTGGGTGGACGGATGGATGGATGGATGGATAGTTGGGTGGATAAATGGATGGATGGATGGATGGATGGATAGTTGGGTGGGTAAATGGATGAATGAAGGATAGGTGGGTGGATAATGGATAGATGGATGAATGATGGGTAGATGGGTGGATAGATGGATGATGGATGGATAGTTGGGTGGACGATGGATAGATGGATGAATGATGGATAGATGGGTGTGTAGATGGATGGATGAATAGATGGATAATGGATGGATGGATGGATGGATGGATGGATGGATAGATGAATAGGTAGATAATAAAAGGATAGGTAGATAAATAGATACATAGATAAACCCATTTAAAATGATTTTATGAGAACCCTAATGAAGGGAATCTCTAGATGCTATTGCAACAAAGAGGAGCAGAATATAATGGCCCGGGGATCAGAGGAAGTTTCTCTGTGGAGCTGATCTCCTCAAGGTTGAACAGGCGGGAAGGGGTGGAGCTGAGGGGAGTCCTGATACCAGGACCGCAGACTGGGCTGCTTAGAGGGCGCCATGGGCAATCTGATGGGTGGGATATGGAAGGACAAGAGCGGCAAACGGTTGCGGGGAGGGGGGGGGGCTGGGGCAGAACTAGAAGATGCAGGTGGGATCCTGCTCCTTCCAACAGGTGGCACCTTCCTTACCCGACCTACTGAGTAAATGGCATCTTACTTAGCAGGACTGTCAGGAGCCGCCCCTGAGCACGGGCTGCACTTGCTGGTGACCATGGACTTGTAGGATGTTCTTACCTACAGCTTAGCATCTCGGTTTCCTTCCCTCTGCGCTGCAGTCATCGCCGTCCCCAGCCAGGGGGGTTGCCTTTGTGAAGTAACTCGCCACTTTCCATTTCCCATAACTCGTGCACATCTCCCTCTCCCAACAGAGGGGAGCGTACGCTCTTGAGCTCATCTCTAGCACTAATATTCCATGACGATGCCTTCGGAAGAGAGACTGTGGCTGTCCCGGTAGATGTCAAGCTTGCTCTGTCATCTCCAAGGATGGGGAGGAAGCCACGTGATTGGAGAAAGAGGCTTCATGGTTTTTCAGAGGCGAACAGGCTTGGCTGGGTATAAAGCTTAGTTCCTGGCGATGCCATTTGGACTCCGTCATTTCTAAGCTTCTGTGTCTTCACGGGGGTGCAGTCATATCCACTCGGCAGAGATAGCGGCCCAGCTGGAAGCGTCCTATCTAAGCCGCCCAGCAGAATCGATTGAACTCAACTTATTTGTAGAACTGAAGCTTTTCAGAGTCAAAGGAAATTCTCAGAATGTGTTCTCTGTGGGTGTACAGAGTAGGGAACTCTACAGTTCCTGAACTTTGTTTTAAAAGTTTGATAACCTGCCCTGGCTGGTTTGGCTCAGTGGATAGAGCATTGGCCCCCAGATGGAAGGGTCCTGGGTTTGAATCCGGTCAAGGGCATGCATCTCAATTGCAAACTCCATCCCTGGCCGTGGATGGGTCATATGCAGGGGGCAACCAATTGGTGTGTCCCTCTCACATCAGTGTTTCTCTCTCGCTCTTCCCCTCCCTTCCAGTCTCTCTAAAAATTAATGGAAAAGTCGCCTCGATTGAGGATTAACACGACAAACAACTTTGATAGCCCCGCCAACATGGCTCAGTGGTTTGAGCCTATGATTCCTAGTCAGGGTACTTGCCCAGGTTGCAGGCTCCCTCCCAGTAGGGGGCGTGCAGGAGGCAGCTGATCCATGATTCTCTCTCATCATCGATGTTTCTATCTCTCTCTCCCTCTTCCTTCCTCTCTGAAATCAATGAAAAATATATTTTTTAAAAAAACACAAAAACTTTGGCCCTAGCTGGTTTGTCCTAGCGGATAGAGTGTCAGCCTGTGACTGATGGGTTCGGGTTCGATTCTTGGTCAAGGCACATGCTCAGGTTGCAGGCTCGATCCCCAATAGGTGTGTGCAGGAGGCAGCCGATCCATGACTCTCTCTGATCCATGATTCTCTCTCAAAACAGATATTTCTCTCTCTGCCTCCCTCTCCCTTCCTCTCTGAAATCAATAAAAATATAATTTAAAAAAAATGTGATGACCCAAAACCCAGTTAAACAGGGTGTCCGGGCCTTTTGTGGGCCGTGAGGATAATCAGGACACTTCCCAAGTTCAAAGCCCTTCTACAATGGATGGCCACTGGGCAGAGTCCAAGGTGGAGCTGGCTTCCTCGGTTTAAATGCGGGCCTCGTTGGCTGTGATTTTCTCAAGTGATTTCCTTCTAAACGCGTCTTTACGTGCCTGTTGTTTGTCCCCGCAGTCACAGATGCTCCCTGCGAGGGGAGGACTTGAACCGGCAGTGGCTGGCGCCCAGCGCGCACTTCCAGCCAACCATCTACCACGCCAAGGGCCTGCTCTACTACCTGCACAGCACGGGCCGTAGCCCTGTGGTGAGTCCTCCGCCTCCATGTTCTAGGCTGCGTCCCTCCGCCTTCCGTGAAGGCAGGGGTGGGGGACATCCGGCCTGCGGGCCGGATAAGGCCCGAGAAAGCATTTGGCCTGGGGACGTGTTAATTGAATGTTGACCAAACACAGCAAGCTAGTTTTTAAGTTGATAAACTTGTACGGCCTGTGAATGATGTTATTAATACCCAAATGGCCCGGCTGGTGTGGCTCAGTGGTTGAGTGTCAGCCTAGGGACCAGGAGGTCGCTGGTTCCATTCTGGTCAGAGCATGTGCCCAGGTTATGGGCTGGATCCCCAGTAGGGGGCGTGCAGGGGGCGTGCAGGAGGTGGCGGATCCGTGATTCTCTCTCATCACTGATGTCTCTCTCTCTCTCTCTTCCTCTCTTTTCCTCTCTCTGAAATCGATAGAAACATATATTTAAATAAACAAATAAATATTCAAATGGCCCTTGGCAGAAAAAAAGGTTCCCCACCCCTGTGTTAAAGCAAGAAAACCAGACATAAGCCAAAGAAGTGTGCGTGCCAAGCTGGAGTAGGGGGCGAAGTCGCTTCCTAGGGCTGCCATGACAGTGCACTGCTTAGACCAACAGAAATACACTCTCTGGCATTTCCGGAGCCTGCAAGTGTGAAATTAAAGGTGTCAGCAGACCACGGCCTCCATGAAGGATCCCGGCAAGAAGGCTGTACTGATGCTTCTTCCTGTGTCTGTGTCCCAATGTTCCTTTTCTCTTCTCACTGTTTAATTTTTTTACCATGTGTTGATGAATTTGAGAGGGAGACATAGGCATCAGCTGGATGTTCCATTTCGTTATGCATCCATTGGCTGAGTTTTGTGTTGCAAAGAGAGTAAAGCGTGTCTTTCCCCTTAGGAACCCTTGTTCAGCCCTGGCCGGGGCTCAGTGGTTAGAGCGTCAGCTGGTGAACCAAAGAGTTGTGGGTTCGATTCCCGGTCAAGGGCACGTACCTTGGTTGTAGGTACCTTAACCAGTAGGGACACCTGCGGGAGGCAGCCAATCAATGTGTCTCTCTCATGTCCATGTTTCTCTCTCTCTCTTTCCCTCCCTCCCTCCCTCCCTCTCTCCCCCCTCCTTCCTTGCTTCTGCTCTCTCTAGAAATCAATGGAAAAAATATCTTTGGCTGAGGACTAAAAATAATAATAATAAAAAAGAGCCTGACCAGTGTGGCTCAGTGGTTGAGCATCGACCTGTGAACCGGGAGGTCACTGTTTGATTCATTTCCCAGTCAGGGCACTTGCCTGGGTTGCGGGCTCCATCTCCAGTAGGGGGCGTACTGGAGACAGCTGGTCCATGATTCTCTCTCATCATGGATGCTTCTCTAGCTCTTTCCCTCTCTCTTCCTCTCTGAAATCAGTGTGTGTGTGTGTGTGTGTGTGTGTGTGTGTGTATATATATATATATATATATATATATATATATATATTATTTTAAAGAATTCTTGTTCCATCCTAGTCAAATTGTGCAATATTTCCATGTCACCCTCACTCTCCTGTCCGAGGACACATGTCTCCCCTCCAGAAGCAAGTCCATGGCCGAGGCCTGGACAGGCGTGCTCGGGGCTGGGCAGCCTCTGGCGCTGGGACAAGAGAGAGGTTTCCAGGGAAGGAGGCCCCCATCTGCCATCCAGTGAGACACACACACTCAGCTCATCCCAGACAAGGGGCCCCTCTCTGCTCTGACAAGCCTCTCACAGAGGAGCAGATCGTTTGCTATAAAGCGTGGCAGGTGGAAGTCTCGTTTGTAAATATAAAGTACACGTTAATTAACTGTCAGCATGACGGCCGCCGGTGGGCTGCCTGCGGGGACCATCTGAGAGGCGGGTGAGACACAGCCGGGCGCTCCGCGCTGCTCGCACTGTTCTCCGCGGGGCTCAGCGTCACCTCCTGGTTACCTGCGAGGCTGTGTTTAACCCGCTTCCCGCTCTCTCAGTGCCTGGAAGATTCCCACGGCGGCGGCAGCAAGGTTGACTCTTGGGCCCTGGCTGGTGTGGCCCAGCGGATAGAGCGTCGGCCTGCGGACTGAAGGGTCTCGGGTTCGATTCAGGTCAAGGGCACATGCCTGGGTTGCTGCTGGATCCCTAGTAGGGGGTGTGCAGGAGGCAGCCAGTCAGTGATTCTCTCTCCTCATTGATGTTTCTATTTCCTCTCTCCCTCTCCCTTCGTCTCTGAAATCAATAAAAATACACAATAAGAAAAATGTCCTCTGGTGAGGATTAGCAAAACACCTGGCTCTAGCGCTACCTGGCTGCTGGGTGCATGGTGCCACTGACGGATGCAAATATTCCTGAAGCGCTGGGAAGCTACGCCCGGGAGCTGGGGGTTCCACCTGGTCTACATGGTACTCAGGCATCTCC
>PVJC01025760.1:0-24513 GCA_004026665.1 Murina feae | reverse complement strand
GAACCGGACATCTCCTGGGCTCTAGAACGAAGGTGGGTGTCGCTAGAATAACAGGGATTTGTCGGGAGACCGCCTCGTCTTGTTGGCCACCTGCCCCCCAGGCCATGCCCCCAAGGAAGAGCAGTGTTCAGAGATGGTGGCCCCTCAGCCTTCAAGCCTGGTCGTTCCCATGTAGAGGCCCCCCCAGCGCCTTTCGGAACTGAGCCATGGCTGCAAGAACTGTGCCAGGAGCAAGCCATGTTGATGACACACGTGCTGCACAGTGTCTGCTGGGGTACATGTGTCCGTCCACACTTGGGCTGGCGTAGCCGCACCGAGTGATGGTGCACATGGGCTTTGCTATTTTTTTAAATACACATTTATTGATTTCAGAGAGGAAGGGAGAGGGAGAGAGAGAGAAAGAAACATCAATGAGGAGAGAGAATTGGCTGCCTCCTGCTCGCCCCCCACTGGAGATCAAGCCTGCAACCCAGGCATGTGCCCCGACTGGGAGTTGAACCGTGACCTTCTTGTTCCTAGGTCGACGCCCAACCACTGAGCCACGATGGCCCAGTGGGCACTGACCTCGTAATACATGAATGCTTGTATTTACCTTACCATTCGTTCATTTGAATCGGCCATTCTTTCCTTCCATCATTCTACAAGTATCGAGCCTCTAACACGAACCAGGCAGCTAGGAGCTAGGGATACAATGATGAGCAAAGCAGACATGGTCTGTGCCCTCATGGAACTTTAGGTCTAGAAGGGGAAATAGACATTCAACAAACGATTATAGATAACTTCATGATTAGAAGGCATAGTGATCCGACGGGAGAGTTTATGGCGGTACAGAGAGATCTGGCCGAGTGTGGGGATGAGGCTGGGTGTATCAGCAAGGCTAGGTTATGTTTTGCTACGTAACAAATAGCCCCAAAATATCAGACTGGTCTCTGGCCCTGAGAGAGGAGAGGAGAGGGGCCAGGTGGTGTTCACCTTGGCTTCAATACGAGAAACAGGTGGTGAGGAGAGGGGCTTCAGGGGCTTCATAACACACATGATGGCAGAATGTCCATTGTCTTGGAAGCAACCTGAGAGATGAGCTGCTTGGCCCGAGCATGGCAGCTAGTGGAAGACTCAAAGCTTCAAACCTTCTTCCTCAGACCATGTCTGATCCCCACTGCCCACAGCGCCTCCCCCTGGCCCTGGGAGGGCCCTCGCATCCTCGCTCAGCCCTCGTCGGACCATGCTCACGTGGGCAAGAAGCACGTACATTTCATGAATGGAATTTCTGGTCCAAGGGAGCGCGCAGTTTTGTATTCCCAATCGCCAAGGTGAGCCTCTGGGTCACGCGCCTGGGAAAACTTCCAGAAGAGGATGTGTGTGTCAAGAGGAATGAAACATTGGGGACACCAAAGGGACATTTCAGACGTGGCTGCTGGAGGAGGCTGGGGTGCCTTTCCATGCTGAGCTCCTGTCTCCCAATTAGCATACAAAAACATTTTTAGAGGCATAACCTTTCCTAATAAAATGCTATGATCTCAGGAAGACAGTGGGAATTATTAGATATTAACTCATGCCTAGTTGCACTGACAGCTCGCGGCCGACGCGCACACCAGGTGAGAATTAATATGCCATAATTCACGCTCCGTCATGCATTATAGCTTCAATAAGATACACGAAAAATAACCTACTCTGGTGAAATAACTGGGATTCTCAGAGCCCTCCTGGCCAAGTTATAAATAGTTAGGTTAGGATCCAGAATTTTTTTTTTTATTACTAAATTTGAAAGAAATTGCATATATGTATCCTCATCTATAATTACCGTGAACATTTTTCCTAAGTCCTAACATTAAGTGCGGTCATATTCCATGTTTTAAAATTGAACTTAAGCAAAAATCACATAATTTTCTTGAGACCAAAATAGAAATGTCTTTCCCCCATATATAATTGTGCGCGGTACTATGGCATGATATGGCTTATACCGACGATGGCTTAGGGGAAGCCAAACAGGCCTGACGCAGAGGGGTGCAGAATTGAAACCGGGGAGAGGGCGGCTATTGGGGGCCTAGTGGATATTCTATTTATGAAGTTGGTGTCTCTCTGGACAATTACAGTGACTCACAAATGCCCGTTTTCCTAGCAAAAGAGGTGCGTAGGAGGCACTCTGGGAGCTCCAGAAGCTTAAAGGGAGCGTTTCGATGGAGGTGATACATGAACCGTCTACTCACAGAGCTCAGACCTCCAAAAACGGGGGGAAGGACCAGAGAGTCCTTGGGAAGCGCCCTGGAGGCCGCGTGACAGACTCAGGCCTGTGCGATCGTCACTAAATCATGCATGTGTGCAGCATGTATTCACCGCGTCCCTTCCTGGAGACCTGGGGGCCGGTCCGCCATCAACACTGAGAAGCAGGCGGTCTGGGGAGGGAGATGGGACTATCGATGACCAGGACACCTCGTGGCCGAAGCCCTGGTAACACAAGTGCTCGGGAGGGAGCACTGCCCATCTCCGACCGGCCCTGGTAAGGTGATCAAGGAAAGCTTCATGGAAGAGGTGACACCCGAGAGCAGTCTGACACGAGGGAGAAGAATTGACCAGATAAAATCCTGGGGTTGAGGGGCGAGGATGAGTGGACAGGAGACAGTCATCCACGGAGGTGAGCAGAGGGGATGCACACAGAAGCCGGAGGCTGGAGGTCTCGCAGACCATGGGAAGGGGCTTGTGTGTGGCCCTGACTGGACTAGGTTGTTTGGGTTTTTTTTGCTTTTAAATAGATTTTTGCTCGAGGCCCGATGCACGAAAATCCTGAAAGAACAGGCCTTCCTGCCCCCGGCTGCTGGCACCTGGGACCCAGGCTCCCCTCGCAGCCCTGGCTTCGTCCGGAAGGTCGCCGGGAAGGACCAGTCTAATGAGCATATCACGCTTTTATTATTATAGATTGATTTCCGAGGAAGGGAGAGGGAGAGAGAGATTGAAACATCGACGATGAGGGAATCGTGGATCGGCTGCCTCCTGCACGCCCCACACCGGACATCGAGCCCACAACCCGGGCCTGTGCCCTGACCAGAAATGGAACCGTGACCTCCTGGTTCATAGGTCGACGCTCAACCCCTGAGCCACGCCGGCTGAGCTATTTCCCATGCATCTTAAGTGTGGGTTCCCCCCAAAGCAAAGCCTAAGCAGAGGACTTCGGTGCAGATCGTTTGTTTGAACTATGGTCCCAGGAGACAAGAGTTGAAGGAGCAGGGAGAGAAAGGGGGGAAGAAAGGAAAACAAAACAAACAAACAAAAGCTATGGAGCTGGTCCCTGGGCGAAGGGGTTCCGTGGCGCGGGAGCTGCCTCGGGACCATGCAGGACTCAGCACAGTCTTGATCTTCCCGTGGAGTGAGGTTGGGGCTACCTACAGGTTCTCACCCCAAAGGGAGGGTGGCCCAGGGAGTGAGTGTGAGGACAGTTCCCTGGACTCGGGGCCGGGGGGAGGGGGGCTCTGCTTACCCTGGGGCTCACAGCTGGTCCCGCCTCCCAGAACACCCAAGGTAGAGGTGGTGCGGGTATGCAGTCACTGCAGGGGGAACTGTCAATCACTCCTGGGCAGAAACCCTCTGGGCCAGGGGTTCCCTCCGACATCCAGCCCCGAGAACTGGTGGGCGTGTGGAAGCCAGAGGCCCTTGTACCCCAAGGAGTGTGGTGCTCTCCCCTCCCCCAGGGGGTGTGGTGGGTGGAGGGTGGTAGGTGAAGAGGGCACAGCCTGACCCTCACCTGTCTCCACCCACCTACCCCCCACCCCTCCCAAGGACGCTCTTCACCCTTGTCTCTGGGAAATGGTCCAGGTGCCCAAGTCCTCCCCACCCCCAGCTCCACCGTCTGCATCAAATGAACCTTGACTTCTAGTCTTCTTGGCTGGTCAGCTGGCTGGAGGGGCTGGAGGGGCCACAGGCAGGTGTGACTGTGATTAGAGCCAGTTGGTGGTGGTGGAAGGAGGAAGGTGAGGAGGCAGGTGGCTTTAGGGTCATTCTCAGAACTGAGGGTCCATCAGCCTTGCTGCCATGTGCCCCTGACCCTCCTCCAGACTGCGGCCCAGGGAACGTCCAGGTAGAACAGAGGGAGGTCAGAGGTCGGGGGGGGGGGCTCCCTCTGCAGGCCTTCCTGCCCTCTCCTCTCCCCGGTTGGCCTGAAAGCGATGCAGTGATGTCCATTGCCTCCCAGCCCGAGACTGGGCGAAGCGGGTCACTCCGTATGAAAAAGCAAATGAAACTGACGGGTCCCCATGCAGTTCACGGTGGATGCTACTGGACCGGGATGGCTCTCAGGAAGCGCCTGCCACTGGCCCTCGATGATCTTTTGATCCTGACATCCTGAGTCCCTGAAGGCTGGGCTTCCACGCTCCCCCCATGGCTGGTCTCCGGTGATCCCCAAGCTTGTGCAGCAAGAAAGCGAGATGGCCCGACGGGCCCCCTGTGTGGGTGGGTGGCCTTAGCTCCTGCTCTAGGGGATTTTCAGCAGAGGCAGCTTCTAGTACAAACCATTCCAGGCCTCCCCGCCACCGCTCAGATCTGAGGTGCTGCCCAAGGTCCCCCCAGGAGACCGGGCCCCATTTGCAAGGGTACCATGTGGGTACGGATAATAGTCGCTACTCTTTGTGGAATCTTTGTTTTCCGCCTTTTATTTGATTTCATAGTCACAGGGACCAAAGAAGGCTGATGTTCTCAATCTCTCTATTTTGTGACAAGGCCGCAGAGGTTCAGAGAGGTTGAGGAACTTGTCTGAGGTCACACAGCAAGGCCAGGGCTGAGCTAGGACACCAGAGGTCTGGGGAGGGAATGGAGACTCTGGATGGGAAGGTCAAGTTGGGTTTGAGATGCTGTGGGCCCATCAGTGGTGCTGCCTGCAAGGTACTTGGACAGAAGGGCCCAGATTCCTGACAACCTCCTCCTGCCCAGAGGGTTGAAGACTCTGTGCCTGGCATGGTTTGCTCTTCTTTAGTGCATTCCAGAGAACGTCCGTAGGATAGGGCGCAGACAATCCTGTCTGTCTCTTACGAAGACCCACAAACAGGTGAGCACCCCTCCCGGGAGCCATTCTGGCCACCCCCAGCCCAGAGTGAAAAGGGGGTGCCCCGGGTTCCCCATCAGCCTAGACCGTCAGTCCCTTTCTTCTGTCTACCTATCTATCATTGATTTCAGAGAGGAAGGGAGGGAGAGAGAGAGAGAAACATCATTGATGAGAGAGAATCATGGATTGGCTGCCTCCTGCACGCCTCCCACTAGGGATGGAGCCCGCAATGCAGGCATGTGCCCTGACTGGGAATCAAACCCAGGACCCCTCCCTCGGCAGGCTGACGCTCTATCCACTGAGCAAAACTGGCCAGGGCCATCTGCCCCTTTCTAACCACGGGAATTAGTTTCCTTCATGAACTAAAGGCTTACTAGGTAGTCTTACTAGTAGAGCCTCTTCTCTTATCAGAGCCTCAACCTTTCCTTCTATAAAATGATGACGTTGGTGAGGGGACGCCCATCAGAGGATTCAAGCTGACGCGTGAGAGAGTCAGTGAGCTCCCAGGGCAAGCCTGCCGCACTCGGGCTTGACCGAGAGGTGACTCCAGGGGCCAAGTGAGCCCCGGTGCTAGCCCACAAGGCCTGCCCTGACCCCTCGCTGAGAGCACCCTCTCAGCCCGCCTTTGCCGCCAAGTGAATTCTGCATGCAACTCTTCGTCTGTAACAGAGTTCCTCAGCCTTGACTTCCTCGTCATTTTGAGATAATTCTTCATTCTTTGTCTTCGTGCCTTGTAGGTGCTGTGTCCCTGGCCACCACCCACAGATGGCCACCTCCCCCTTGTTGGACAACCAAAAAGATCTTCAGACATTGCCGGGGGAGGGGGGCATGCAAAATCGCACCCAGTGGAGAGCAAGGCCCCACAACATGATCACAGGGGATGGTACTTGCTATTGGTCTTTCGCACCAACTCTGAGCTCCTTCCGGACAAGGCTGTGCTTGTCCGTTTCTCCGGCACCCAGTAGGAGTGCGGAATTCACGACGTCGGTCGGAGACATAGTAGGTGTCTAGGTGCGATGTGTGTTTTGGGCTCGTTTACCAGAGTCTTCCGCTTACTCGTCAATATTCAACCATCGCTGGCAGGGCTGGCACGTCTGTTCCGGGCATACGCGGGAGGCCGTGGCGGTCAAGGGCAGAGCCTCATGGAACTCAGTCTAGCGGCAGCGGGCTGGTCAGCAGAGATGTGCAATAAATAATGGACAAGTAAGCAAGGTAATTCCCAGTGGCGGCTGAAAAATAGTATCGATTAGGTGTTTCGTCACCAAAAAAGATTTATCCGGGGGAGGGGGAGACGGAGCGGGGATGGGGAGAGAAAGGTTGCACCACATTGCCAAGACGGAGGGGTGTTCATAGGAGGAAAAAAAGCAAGTTGGAACCACAGCACTTTCTTGGAAACCTGGAGTTCTACACATAGGGTTCCTGAGATTTCGCCGACGGTGAGAACGTCTCTGCGGCCTAGCTCTGCCCACGTTTCCTTAAAGGTCCACTTAATCTTTTTTAAATTATTTTTTGGGTTAATCTTCACCCAAGGATATTTTTCCATGGATTTTTAGGGAGAGTGGAAGAGAGAAGGATGGATGGAGAGAGAGAGAGAGAGGAACTGGAGGGGGAGGGGGGGAAGGGGGACACATCTCCTGAAACCAAGGTAGGTGCCCTTGACCGGAATCAAACCCGGGACCCTTTGGTCTGTAGTCTGGTGCTCTATCCACTAAGCCACATGGGCAGGGGCCCAGTTGTCCTGATCATCAGCAATGATCAACTCCATGAAGAAAATATTTAAAGGGCCAAGGACAGACCCCGGTGAGAGTGGGGGTGTCTTGGCCTGGGGGCACGGAGCTGCCCCCAACACTGGGTGGGAAGGCAGGAAGTACGCGCCTTGATTTCCCGCCCACCTCCTGGCGCCTGGCACCGAGTAAGGACTCAGTAAACGCCTGTGGGTAGAGTGACTTCTCTCTGCCTTCTGTGCAAAGGGGAGCGGGTGCCCTAAGTGTCAGATCCCAGTATAAGTTCTAGAAACATCCGCCAGTGGGGCGTTCGCGTACGACGTTTGTGGGCAACGCCTGAACCAACGCCTGACTCGTCCTGTCTCCACTCGGTTCTGTTTTTACAAAGAGAGTTTTTTGGTTTTTTTGAAAAAAAAAAAAAAAATAGGCGGGTGGTAATCTCCTCTGCAAATCAATCGCTTGATCACACGTCCATCATCATCATCATGGTCATTAAAAACCTGAAACCACATGGAGACACTCCGGCCACTTCCTGGGGCCCAGGTGTGAACCCCGGGACCGGCAGCGGGGACGAGCCCAGCTTCCCACCCAGCCATCGCCCCAGCCGATCAAATGCATGCTCCGAGGATAGGGTAACGTTACCATTGTGCCTGAGTAAGAAAGTTCGTTCCGGCCCCCCCAGCAGCCGGGGGCGCGGGGGGCGGGCGCAGGAAAAAGAACTTAATCATTAATAACACTAACTTGCATTTCTAGAGCCTTGAAAATGAGAATTTTGCCCTTTTTTCCCTGGGAGTAAATTGGGTCAGCGTGTTCCCAGAATTTACATTTCAATTAAAAATACAATAATAACACATTGTGAGGACGGCGCAGGATTCCCAGTCCAGGGAAGATGACACCGGCCGTGACTTCGTTAATGAAAAGCCCCCTTCATTCAGGCGGGCCACACATGAGCGGTCACCAGGCTCGTCTTGTTCTGGGTCTGGCCGCTGGGAGGGGCCGGGAGGGGTGCGGCCGGGGGAGGCGGGAGGCACCTGGGCCCTGCCCCGCTGGGGCCTCCAGGGGAAGGCGGGTCTGGGCACCCTCCTTCCCCCAGCCTACCCTTGGAAATGAACCCCACTTCGTTTTTAAAGAAAGCCTTAAAAGAATAAAAAAAAATTAAAAGGTGGGTTTTGTGGCTGTTTTCTTTTTGGTTTTGGGGTGCTATTGCTTGTTTTATGTTTTGCTTTTCTAGGCAATGGCTGATGGTATCCGAAAGCTGAAATAGGACCCCCCCCACACCCCACCCAGCCAAGGTCTTGGTGAGTGGATTCAACTTGAACAGCAAGCCCGTTAGCCCCTCACCCTGGAATCTGGTAGAGTTTTCCGCCAAGCGCCTGGGACAGATGCTCATAGAGAAAAGGCAACTTGCAGGCCTGGGGCTGATGGTTGTGAACCAACCCCCCCAACCGCCACCCCCCACTCTCCTGTGTGGCTTCTTTGGAAGCTCCAGCTGGCCTTGCTGATTTTTAGAGTTGGTCTACCCACCCCCGCCCCCTGCCCCCCACCCCCAGGCAGGGAGAAGTTACCCAGCAGGTGGCGGCTTGGTGGCTGCTCCCAGGACCCTGCCTGGGGGTGGAGAGGGGGTGGCGGTGCCTTGCACATACAGGTGCTTGCTCACAGCTGCTTCTGAGAATAAACAACACCATCCAGTGTGGCTTTCATCAGAAAGCAAGCCTGATAGGTGGGGCAAGAACACCCTTCAGCACCCCTCTCCAGCAGGAGGAACCCCCAAAGCCAGCCTGAGAGGAGGCAGGGTATCCCAGCACAGACCCCCAGTCAGGTGTTTCCGTGGGGGGGTCTGGTAGCTCCTGCCATCACCTGGGCTGGGCCAGGTGACCTCAGAGGGACACATTCTAGGATACGTTAAGGGCAGATAGTAAATGCAGGATGTGGCCTTCCAATGCTTATTATTCAAAACCTTATAGTTGTTAAAATATATATATATCTAATCTAATAAAAGAGTAATATGCAAATTGGCCCTCACTCTGTTACACCTAAGCCATGCCCACAGTCAAGCCACACCCACCAGCCAATCAGAGCAACTGTATGCAAATTAACCCAGCCAAGATGGCGGCCAGCAGCCATGGAGCTAGAGCAAACAGGAGGCTTCCGTTGCACCAGCAATGGAGGAAACTGCCTGCCTAGGCCAGCTGCAGCCTCCACTCAAGGCAACAAAGTTTCAATTATAGAAGCTAAATAACCCCCAGAAACCTGATTCCAGCCAGCCTCGCTGGGATATTGGGTCAATGGGAGCTGTGGCCAGCTTGCAAACAGCCATCAGCTCCTCACCCAAGCTGCCCAGGCACCCCAGAGGAGGGGGGACACCCACCTTGAAATGGCTGTGGCCAGCCTGCAAATAGCCATCAGCCCCTCACCCAGGCTGGCCAGGCACCCCAGCGGGAACCCTTCAGGGCAAACCAACCAGCCCCCACTCATGCACCAGGCCTCTATCTTATATAATCCTATATAATAAAAGAGTAATATGCAAATTGACTCTAACAGCAGAACAACTGGGAATGACTGGTCACTATGACACACACTGACCACCAGGGGGCAGATGCTCAATGCAGGAGCTTCCCCTGGTGGTCAGGGCACTACCACAGGGGGAGCTCTGCTCAACCACAAGCCAGAAGGCTACCAGTACACCGGTGGTTATGGAAGCCTCTCCTGCTTCCTCAGCAGCACTAAGGATGTCCAACTGTGCCTTAGGCCTGCTCCATGCTGGCAAGTAGACATCCCCTGAGGGCTCCCGGGCTGCCAGAGGGATGTCTGACTGCCATCTTAGGCCCGATTGCCTGGGGAGTGGGCCTAAGCCAGCAGGTGGACATCCCTCGAGGGGTCCCAGACTGCAAGAGGGCACAGGACAGGCAGAGGGACCCTCCCCCGCCCCGAATGCACAAAAATTTGTGCTCAGGTGAGGTCCAGCCGGCACACCCCCATCAGGACCGATTGGGCTGGGCTGGTGTGGGAAGGGGCCATGAGCGATTGGCCAGCTGATCCCACCCCCTGGTTGAACTCCTGGTTGAGGGGACAATTTGCATATTAGCCTTTTATTATATAGGAAATATCTATATGCATGTGTGTGTGTGTGTGTGTGTTATATTTGCCTCAAATCCTCAAATACCTGGGACACTGGAAACTTGAAATGGGCAGAAACCAAATGCTCAGCACACCTGGCTCTGCAGCCAGGCTGCCCCACACCTGGGGAGTGACGGTCACACCCTGATGGCCCTGAGGCTGGATCTCTCTCGCTCTCACTCTCACTCTCTCTCACTGTTTCAGAATCATCAAGGGAAGACAAAGATCATCAAGGTTCCAGCCCTCAAGTCTTGAGGCCTAACCATTATCAGAGTGTAATTAGCATTCTCCGGTTTACACCTACTTTACTTTAATACTCATTTTATCCCCAAACGTGGGCCAAGGAACTGTGGGTACAGATAATATACAAAGGTGGTGTTCATTAATACTGGTTAATTATTGCTTTTAAAAGTATTTCTTTATTGATGTGAGAGAGAAGAAGGGAGAGGGAGAGGGAGAGGGAGAAACATCGCTGCCTCCTGCACGCCCCCTACTGGGGATCAAGCCAGAAACATAGGCATGTGCCCTGACGGGGAATAGAACCAGCGACCTCCTAAGCATGGGACGATACTCAATCAACAGAGCCACACCGGCCGAACGGACCATTCCTTTCTCACTGTCTGTATGAGCCCAGCCTGCATGCTGAGACCCAGCCACACTTCATTGCCCACAGCCTCAGGCCTTGGCTCTGACACGCTCTCCAGGAGCCCGGCTTTGCCTTTCCAGAACTGTCCGGCCTGAGCAAACAGCTTGAGAGCTCACCACAGGGACCCACGGACTCCTCAATGAAAGCACACAGATACTTGGGGCGCTAAGATACCTTTGAACTGTCTCTCAAAATCTCTCACAGCTGGCAGGGCCCTCGGGGTCCCTGGGTCTGTCTCTTGCTTCAACTGTGTTTGGACGGAACTGACCCAGGGACACCCCTTCTTCTAGCCCCCGACCATCCTCCAACCTCTTTCCAGTCGCTACCTTCAGAACCAGCTCAGCCACCCTTGGCCTCCAAGACCAGCCAGCACCATTTTCTGAGCGTAACTCCTATTGCCAAGCAACCACGAGCTCCCAGATTCGCAGCATCTCCCACCAGGTGGAGGCCCCATCACTGCCTGGTCACCCCACTCTGCGGCCTCCGCACCCACCTCTCTCTGGGCTTCTGTGTCCAGCGACACTGTGGCTCTGGTAGTGGGGCCACTTCCTCCCAGAGTTGGCCGAGGAGAAGCTCGAGGGTCCTCAGCGGATCTTGAAGATGCAAAACCAGCAGCGTGGCAGCTGCACCCCCTTCCAGGACGTGCAGAAGCTGCCCCATGATGAGTGGGTGACACTCAGGGCGTCAGGGAGGCCGCGTGGTCCTGGAGAGGGGCCTGACCCAGGCCCTGGTGGACCTACAGGCCCTGGTTCTGCCTGCACAGACCCTTAGTTCTGTTATTCTGGGAGAACCACTTCCAGGGTGAGGAGGTGAACCTCATCAGGAAGATGGGGGACACCTGACCGCCCTCCGCAGGCTGCCGGCCCAGGTGGGGCTGGGCGAGCGTCTCTTTGAAAGGCTCATCCTCAAGCACCACCAGAAGCCCGTGGAGCCCAGAAGCCTTCGAGGGGCCCCTCTGCGTCTCCCTGGGGTCTGGCTTCCACCTGAGCCTCTCCCTGCGACCACGAGGCGGCCTTTTAGCCTCCTGGAGCCCTTTCCCGTGCAGCAGACCAAATAGAGGCAAAGAGCTTTTTGCAGCAAAAAATAAAAACATAAATCCTTCCTGCTGTTTCCATCCATCCTGACCTGCCATCTCGTGGCTCTTACCATATCCTACTAAGTCCCCGTATCACAGGACCCTCCTAAAACCATGCTCCAGCTCTCAGTACATCTGTGTGTATCATTCCCTGCCAGCAGATGATAGTTTGGCTGTGTATAAAATTCAAGCATAGAAGTCATTTTCATTCAGAATTTTAACGCTACTATTCCATTGGCTCCCAGTGTTGCTGAGAGGTTGTCTACTGCCTCCCTCGTTCCCAATTCTTCATACAGGTGCCTTGTTTCACTGTTTTGTGTCTTATTTTCTCTTTAGTCTCTTCTCTCTGTTCCTGATGCTCTGAAATGTCACGATGCTATCTCTTGGTGTGGCTGTCTGTTCATTCATTCGTGGAGGCACTCAGTGGCCTTTCCACTCAGAAAACCAAAGTCTTCCACTTCTAGGAAGTTTTCTTATATTGTTTCTTGGATAATTCCCTCCCCTCTGTATCCTACATGGTTTTTCTTTTTTTGGGGGAGGGGGGCTGGCGGGCAGGAGGGTCTTAGGATGTCTATTATGAAAATAGCAGACCTGTCACAATCCACTCATTTCTTAATCTTTACCTGGTCCCTTCCATCTTGCTCCCTTCTCCTTTCTCTACGCGTGCTCCTTTTCACAGGCTTGTGTTTCTGTTTCATGGACGTATTCTCTGCTCTCGTCTGAGGACAGTGCCCACCAGGGCCCTTGGACCTTATGACGCTAGGATCTGTCTCTATTGTTAATGGCATTTTCAACGTGTATGTGTGGTAAAGTCCTCTGGGTGAGGGAAGGCCTGGTTTCATTACCAAACTCCCCAAATGGTAACTCCCTGGGGCCCTGCGCTCATAATATCTTATCTCCTTGCCTCCTCCCTCTCAGGCCGGAATGTCCATGCGTCTGACCCATTTTCTCACTGGTCTTCAAAATTGTGTTGATGCCTGTCTTTTGTTATCTGTCCCCCGCCTGTTCCTTTTTGGTCCTGTGAGTCCATGGCTTTGAGGGTTTTATCCCTTAACTGTCATTTTACTTGGGTTTCAGCGATGGGCAGAGGAGAGCATTTGTGTTTAATCCCCCAGGTGCTGATCTTTGTAGTCATAGTCTGTCTATGGTGTGCAATCCCGGTTTCCCAGATTTGTCAGTGATAAAAAAAAAAAATTTTCCTTCAAAATAAACATGCCTCTCTTTCCCTACAAAAGTGTGTTTGTTTGTTTGTTTGTTTTTTAAATTAAATATCCCAGCTGGCACGCAGGAGGTAGCCAATCAATGATTCTCTTATCGTTGATGTTTCTCTCTCTCTCTCTCCCTCTCCCTTCCTCTCTGAAATCAATAAAAAATACATTTAAAAAAATCTTAAATAAAATGGGGCCACAATCATGATGGTGATGTCAACATGACAGAAATGTGAGATTTCCTGAATCAGAACATCACATGCTCTTGCTGTGGCCGGTGAAGCCGAATGGTCTGTGGGACTCTCTTCTTGGACCTGCAAGGGGCTTTCAATTTCATGGCACTGGGGGTCGGGGGTGGGGGTGCAAGGCTGTTCTTTGCCAAAGAGCTTGTGAGGCAGGAGGTTGGGGTGACCCGGTTGTCCATCTTTTTTTTTAATATATATTTTTATTGATTTCGGAGAGGAAGGGAGAGGGAGAGAGAGGCAGAAGCATCAATGATGAGAGAGAATCATGGATCGGCTGCCTCTTGCACACCCCCTACTGGGGATCAGGCCCACAACTCAGGCATGTGCCCTTGACCAGAGTCAAACCTGGGACTCACAGGCCACAGGCCGATGCTCTATCCACTGAGCAAACTGGCTAGGGCCAGTTGTCCATCTTGAGAGCAATTCAGAAATATAACGTGGAGACATGGAAAAGAAGATAGCATTTAGAAGCAGGACCATCCATCTTAAAGACACTGAGCTTAGTTGTGGAAGAAGGAAGCGGAGGAGGACACACAAAATAGCATCAAGCATTTTCCCAGGACACGTGTGTGAAAGAATAAACATAAAATGTATGCATGGATAAGAGATGCCTAAGGGGAGGTAAGGGATGGGTAAGGGGGTCAGGTTTTTAAACTATTAAAACAGTCCGTCAACCCAGGAACCAAGAGGTCACCAGTTCAATCCCCAGTCAGGGCACAGGCCCGGGTTGCAGGCTGGATCCCCAGTGTGGGGCGTGCAGGAGGCAGCCGATCCATGATTCTCATCATTGATGTTTCTCTCTCCCTCTCCCTCCCTCTCTGAAATCCATACAAATCTACATATTAAAAAAACAAAGTAAATAAAAAATTAAAACAAAACCCACGGACGACAGAGTGTATCAATTCCCTAGGAGTAAGCCATCTCTACTCTTTGCACCTGAAGTTAGAAAACAAACAAACAAACAGAATGGTAAGAGGACGATAAAAACAGCACCTGGGAGAAAGCAGTGGGTCAGAGGGTGTGTTTTGAATGAGTGGTGAACAGGTGGCATTTTAGGGACCTTGGCGATAACAGGCGCCAGGCCATGCGCCTGGAGGCGGAGGCGGAGGGAGGCGCCCTGCCTTGGGAGGGACTTCTGTCTGATCTGGCGAAGATGGCTGGGTGCCTCTGGGGGGAAGCCATCATTATCTGCAAAACCCACTTACAGGGGCAGCTCCTCCCTGACAGGGCGGATGGATGGAGCATTCCTGTAATTGTATGGTAATCGCGCTCCGAAAGTGGCTTGGGAAAGTTTGGTGTCTGGGGTGGGCTCCGTGTCACCCCCTACGAGTTGCTTCACCCTCTTAATTTGCTTCGTAAATCCCTTTTTTTCAGAGGGTGACTTACAGTAAAAGTGGTTTATCTCCCTGGCGGTCTGTCAACCAGCCCTGGGGCGCGGGACCCGCGAAATGATAATGGATGCGGCTGCGGGTGACCTTCCCCCGCGGCGGCGGCCTCTGAGTCATGGGAGAAGGTTGAAATGAATTTCTGCAGCTCGAGCATTAAGTGGATGTGGTCTGGACCAGGCCTTTGCACGCTGGTCGTGCACGTGCGGTGCTGGACTGTGAGACCCGTCGGGCAGGGCTGGGATTTGCCCCAGAGTGGCCATCCCCACTCCCGTCCCCACTGCCATGCGATGCCTTGTGTGCAGCCTGAGATCATGGCATTCTGGCTGCTGTCATTTTCCTAAGGTATGTTTTCTTTCCTTTTTTAAAATCTTTTAAAAATACTTTTTTTGATTTCAAAGAGGGAGGGAGGGAGAGAGAGAGAGAGAGAGAGAGAGAGAGAGAGAGAGAGAGAGAAAGAGACATCAATGATGAAGAGAGAGGCATCAATGATGAAGAGAGAGGCATCAATGATGAAGAATCATGGATGGGCTGCCTCCTGCACACCCCCTACTGGGGATGGAGCCTGCAACCCAGGCAGGTGCCCTGACGGGAATGGAACCGTGACCTCCTGCTTAAGCTGCGTTTTCTTCAAGGTGACGGGGCCTGGACATCGAGGAAGAAAGTGCCCACTTTCTGTGCTTTTTGTCACTGCTCGTCCCCTTGTGGGGTGGGAGATGCCCACAGACCCTTGTCCCTCTCGCTTTGGAGAAGTGGACCGTGTCTTCCTGACCTTGAGCGGGGCTGCCTCTGGCTGCTTCAACCCCAGACTGTGCCAGGCGAGCAGGGGGCTCCAGGCTTAGGTTTCGAGCGTGATGGCGGCCTCCACTTCGGGCCTCTTCCAACGCTGGCTCTTGGGGTCCGACCGCCATGTAAGGAAACCCACGTGGGCCCCACGGGGAGTCCGCGTTAGAGAGACAGGAGTCCCAGGCTGCCAGCCCTCTCTGCCCGGGTGCCAGGCCCTGCGGGGGGAGGGGGTAAGCCGTCTGAGGTGCGGGGGCCTCAGCAGCCACCCCGAGGCACCTGCGGTGAGATCCCAGCCAGACCAGCAGCGCCGTCACAGCCACAGTCGAGTGCGGTGAGGCGAGGGCCTCCTCCTGTGAGGCTGAGCCCAGAACAGGGACACAAGTCATACTCACCCACACGCAAAACCACACTGAGCAAGGACAGCAACACCTTTAAAAAAACCAGCTTTTCCTAGACAATGCGAGCAAAGGGCCCGCCTCCGTGTCCACACTGGTGACTGGGGGAGTGTTTGAATCCCTCCCAGCCCCAGTGGAAGCAAGGGCTAACGACAGCACCTGCCTCAGGGCACTCTGCGGGGAAGAGACCCAGCTGACGCGTGGCTTTTCGCGTGCACTCAGCGTCCGCAGGCGCAGGCGGTGGGAACAAGGCCCCGACTCGCCCACCTCAGCTGCCAACACGTCCGTCCTGTGACCTCTTCCCTGTCCTCTGGGAGCATGAGCACCGACACATAACACCTGGCACCTCATGCTTAGCCCATAACACGGGTGCTTACACGTAAACAGAAGGGGCTGAGACTAAAGACGGCACACACCATCTCCCCCCCTCCCCCCCGGAAATGCTTTGTAAACACACGCACGCACACATTTTTTAAAAAATAAGGGAATCACACAGCAAATGAAGTCAGATACACATCTGAACCCTTGAGAAAGGAGCGCAGGCTCAGTTCGGAAGAAGAGAACCGAGATCCTGCAGGCCTGTGCGGGGTCCTGTCCCCCAGCCCCTCCCGTCCTAAGAGGTAAACCCTAAGCATTTTCCTTTGTTGGTTCATGTGGGACGTGGAGCTCTGTGATTCTGCAGGGGCTGACTGAGTGTCAGGGGATTAAATACGTTAATGTAAGCAACGCACTGGGCTGGAGAAGAGTGCTAACAAAATGCTGAGCGCCGCATGCCGCATGTGTGTCAGTGTGTGCTTGTGTGTGTGTCAGTGTGTTTGTGTGTGTATGTGTGTGTGTCAGTGTGTTTGTGTGTGTCTCAGTGTGTGTATGTGTGTCAGTGTGTGCTTTGTGTGTGTATGTGTGTGTTTGTGTGTGTATCAGTGTGTGTTTGTGTGTGTGTCCGTGTGTGTATGTGTGTCAGTGTGTGTTTGTGTGTGTCAGTGTGTGCATGTGTCAGTGTGTGTGTTAGTGTATGTCAGTGTGTGTATATGTGTGCATGTGTGTCAGTGTGTGTTTGTGTGTGTCAGTGTGTGTTCGTGTGTGTATGTGTGTGAGTGTTAGTGTGTGTCAGTGTGCATGTGTGCATGTGTGTGAGTGTGTGTCAGTGTGTGTCAGTGTGTGTGTTAGTGTGTGTGTGAGTGGGTGTGTGTATAGTGTGTGAGTGAGTGTGTGTGTGTTAGTGTGTCATTGTGTGCGAGAGTGTTTGTGAGTGTGTGTTAGTGTGCGTGCGTGTATATGTGAGTGTGTGTTTGTGTCAGTGTGTGTGAGAGTGTGTTTGTATGTGAGTGTGTGTGTTAGTGTGCATGCGTGTGTATATGTGAGTGTGTGTTTGTGTTAGTGTGTCAGTGTGTGTTTTGTGTGTGAGTGTGTGTGCACATGTGTGTTTGTGTGTGTGAGTGTTAGTGTATGTCAGTGTGTGTATATGTGAGTGTGTGTTTGTGTGCGTGTGTGTGAGTGTGTGAGAGTGAGTGTGTGTGTGATTGTACAGAGTGTAGATTGGTAGCTTTCCTCCTCTGGGGCCTTTGCTTCCTGGATCTAACGCAATAGGAGAATCGGGTGAACAGACAGGGCAGGAGGGAGGAAGTGGGCAGAGGAGCCATCCTGGCAGCCCAGGACGGTGCCAGGTTTCGCGTGGCAATCAGCGGGAGGTGTGAGACAAGCAAGTTCTGTTTGTTTCTAAACTTTGACAGTTAAAGTGCCAACGCTTGCTGGTGATGCGCACACATTAGAGCTTTCGGAGTCTGTGCGCACACAGATGCCGCTCATTGGCACGCTGGCACACGGCACAAGGAGAGGGTGCGGAGAGGAGAGGCGGCCGGTCCTCCCTGGGACTGAATGTCACAGGCACCTGGGTCACCGGAGGTCCCATGTTGTTTTGAGAGAGGAAGGGAGAGAGGGAGAGAGAGAGGAGTATTGATGACAGAGAAACATCAACTGGCTGCCTTCTCTTCTGCATGAGCCCCACCGGGGATTGAGCCTGCAACCCGGGCTTGTGCCCTGACCGGGAATTGAACCGGCGACCTCTAGGTTCAAGGGTCGATGCTCAACCATTGAGCCACACCAGCCAGGCCATGGTTGCTGTTTGCCACGGATGATTCAGGCACCAGGCTGGGACCCTCGGTGTCACAAACATAGCTGTGGACTGCGTCTCTGGTCCCTTTTTCTCACCGCATTCCCTTTTCCAAGGTAACTCGGCACAGAGGCATCCGGTCCGGTTTCCTCAGCAAAGGTCTGGCCAGATGTTCCTGGGAGCTGGTCACCATCTCTGCTGAGGAAGGACTGGCGCTAGGGAAGCCCTCTGGTGGTCGGCAGGTCCATCCTCCTGGTGAGCCTTCTCCGCGTTGGGTAGACCAGCACTCCATGCCCGCCTGCCAACGCCAATCATGCCAACCGCTGTCTAAAGGCTCCGGTCAACGCGAGGGCTGGTTCTTGGTCTTGAATGGGGCCTGGAACATCTCCACTTGGCAATCACAGGCGTCTCCGATGCCCACCAGCTCTTCACATGCCCAGCCGTGGGCACCTGAATGAACAGCCACTCCTGGCAGGTATTCATATACTTCTTCTTTCTTTTTTTAAGCAGCAAGATCTTCTCTTGGAGAATATTACTCCTCAGTGCGCATCTACAATGTTGGCCTGGGAGCCCAAGGGGCTCGGGGCTCACGGCAGGAAGGTGAGGACACTGGTTGAGGAAGGGGACGTTGCACGTCCCAAGATTTTGGTCAAAGAAAGTTGACGGCCGGTGATGCTGTGAAAGAATCTTAGAATCAGAGGGACTTGAAGTCCCGGGGTGGTTCAACCATCCCCGTCTCGGGGTGGCCTGTGCCATCTCAGATGAACCATTGGGTCTTCTCTGACTCAGTTTCCTTACCTGTCACATGTGAATCATCATGCCCTGGTCCTGCCAACCTCCCGGGGGGAGGGGGAGGGAGTGGGAGGGGGGTAGACACTGGGGATTTGGTGAGGATTTTAACGTGTTTTGTAAACTTGAAAGGATGGATACAGAAAAGAGACCGTTATCTTGTCATTAGGGTTACCGGGCATTGTTCCTGCTCGAGCTGTTGTCATCGTGGTTGGGGACATGAGACAACCCGTGAAGTAATGATAGAACCACATGCGCAGGGCGGTGTCTGACGAACTGCAGGATCGTTTGCCTATGGGGTGCAGAAATCAGAGCCAGAAGGAGGGTCGGGGGAAGCTTCCAGACACAGGTGGCCCTGGAGGCGGCCTGGGAAGCGGGAACCGGTCAGAATGGGAAGTCTGAGAGGATGTAGAAGCATGGTTGCCGAGAGACTTCCTCCGAGGGTCGTGGTCGCGGGGATGCTTGGGCCCATACGGTGATGGTCACACTCACAGACACCTCCCCCTGACCTTGCGCGCCCCAGGGACTCGGAGGAATTCCTGGGAGGACTCGTTTCCGCCGACGCAGACCTGTTCTCTCCAGGCGGTCAGTCTGCGGAAATCACCGTGTGGCCCTCGAATCCCTGTATTCAAGTCCCAGCTTCATCTCTTCCTAGGTCCGTGGCTCCCAGCAAGCATTTCTCTAGCTGGTCTCTGCTTCCTTCTGCGGTAACCGTGTCTTGACTTTGGAAAGAGGTCGTGGATGTTCACGGACCTGAACACTTGAAAATGGTGGCTAAAGGGACTTCCGCGAGGCAGTGACACTCGAGCTGACAGCTAAGAATACAGAGGAGAAAGTTAGTTGACCGATTTGGGAGCGAGAGGCATCGAGAGTAGCGCATGCAAAGGCACTGGGGCAGAACAGGATTTAGGCTGTGGATTCCAGTGTGGCTAAGAGGGGAAGGGTGTGGAGCTGTGAAGGTGTGGGGAGAGTGCACTCACATCAAGGAGGCTTGGAAGCCTTGTCAGAGGGGTGGCAAGTCGATGCCATATCTAACGGGGGGGGGGGCATTAGAGGGTTTTAGGTAAAAAGGGGATATGCAATTCAGGCTGGGAGTGTCTGCCTCGGTTTCCCACTCTTTCCTGTACGTCCCATCTTGTAGCACTCACAGGCACTGGGTGTCATTATCTGCCCCAACCCCAGAATGTGAGCGTTTTGAGGGCAAGACCTACGACCCTTTTGCCACTTTACCTGTAATACCGAGGCCAGTGCCTGACTTAAAATACATTTCTCGAATGGAACCAAATTTGAAAAGTTAATTAGATTACCGAGGGAGCGGCTAGCAAATGCTAACGGAATCAGATGCTCAGGGTTAAAGGGGCTCAAAGCAGAAGTCCATCCCTTCCAGGTGGGGCAGTCAGGGAAGACTGCCTGGGAGAGGAGGCCTTGAGTCTGAGGCCTGAAGGACGAATAGGTTGGAGACATGAGGAGGGGAGGCGAATCAAGGCAGAGGAAGCCAAGCGTTCATCCACGGTTAGTGTTCATTTCAGCACCCCCAATGCTAAGTGGATTAGAAACACACACACAAGATAATTCTGGAAGAACTGAGCAAACTCAAGCTCGCCGTTCCAGTGTGGGTCCACCCTCCAGGTTTATGCAGTGGACTGGGGATGCCCTGGGCTGTGGGGGCGGGGGTCAGGGGCTCAGAACAGAGACCCCACCACACACACTCCATCAGCTGGTACATCTCAGCCGGGCCGTGACAGCCAGACCAGTCCCATCCCTCACAACGTCCCAATATTTCTCGGCGGACACCGTCGCCCGTCTGAGGGGCGGCCGCCTTGCAATCACCTGTATTTAAAACTAATGGATTTGAAATAACCTGCAGGCTCCCACTTTAATGAGAGTTAGATTAATGAAAAAGGACCTTTTGCCTCAGATTGCATGACAACATTTTCAAATTACATTCCTGGAACAGAGAATTCACTTATTCGGAGTAATTGGATGCTGACTTGGGTTAATACGCGCGATGTCCTTAAATGAAAATGTCCTATTGTAAGTGGAACTGTATGATACCTGAGGCTTTCTCAATAGATTTGCCTGGACTCTGAGTTAATTATACCGCATGCTATTTTTTGAATGAATTCAAGCATGAATTCTACACGGCAGAGATTGGGATAATTATATTCAATGCTGCTGGGTGCCCCGCTGAAAGAATTGACCTTTTAGATAAAACGGGTCTCGGAGCAGGAAACCTGAAGAAACTCCGCACAAAGCCGGCAGATGCGGGAGCGGAGAGTCTGGGTGAGGGGGAGGGCGCGGGGGGGGGGGGCGCGGGGGGCCGGACGCGGGGAGCGGTGGCATCAGCAGGATTGATTTTTTGTCACGGGCAAGTATTTCTGTTTTGTAGCTTGTTTTGTATCCTCGGTACATAAAGGTATAATTTAAAACCATCGATTTTACTAAGCTGTGCTCTCATCAGTAACGCAGCCAAAAAGTAGCAGCCTGGGGGCTGAGAGGCAGGCAGAGAGCGATCTCTAAGTGTGCGCCCCGCCCCCCCCGCCCCCCAGGAATGAGCAGATGTGGGTGAGCGGGGGCCAGCTCAGCCCTGACCACCGGGCCATCCTGCCTCGCCCCTGGCCTGGTGCTGAGAGTGTGGGTTCAGGGGTCAGATCGCCTTGGGTGTGAAGCCTGGCTCTACTAGATGCTGGCTGTGTGGCTTCAGACAAGGGGCTTACCCGCTCCGTGCCTCAGTTTCCTCAACTGTCAAATGGGGTGAACCTCCGAGGGTTGCTGTGGGGACGGAACAGCCACAGAGCACTTTGCATGGGGTGAGTGTCCAGTATCTGTCAGCTGCCCTATTAATACTCTTCTTCTTGGTCTAATTCCTCTCTCTCTCTCTCTCTCTCTCTCTCTCTCTCTCTCTCTCTCTCCAGGAGGATAAAAGAAACCCATTAAGAGGATTAAACCTTCAGGAGGATTAATAATACTTCTCCCCTTGTGGGGAGGAGGAAACAGTAAGGATCAGGACCGCCCAGACATTGAAGGCTGGGGCAGGACAGGGTGGAAGAAGCGAGCCCTGTTTCCTGCCCGGCCCGGGGCCAGCCAAGCACGCCAGCCAGAGGGCAGCCCATGCACCCAGCCACGGGACACAGCTTTCCTGAGAGCAGACATCTGCGTGCTGTCCCCTGGGCCCAAGCGCCCACCCCAGGTGATAGGAGGCCTCATTATTCCAAGTGTATGAACCGACACAGAACACGTACAGCATCTGTCTTCAAGGCTCAGGCCACCCCTGGGGGCTGAGAGATGAGTTAATCTCTGGAGGCGACTCTACAAGTGCTGACGAAACCCTCTAGACTGACAGCGCCCACCCTCCCGGGGCTGCCGGCCTGACCGTCCCCTCTCCCGGTGACGTGCAGTTCTGCCTTGAGGCCTGCCCTAAACCTTCCTGCCGGGGAATACGTACGCTTGTCTCCTACGTCCGTATTAGCTTCCTGCAGCTGCTGTAATAAATCGCCACAGACTCTCACAGTTCTGGAGGCCAGAAGTCTGAGATCCTGTGACCAACGTGTAAACTCCTGGATGCAGCCATGCCTGAAACTGCACTTATCCTTGACATTGAGCCATATATCGTCTTTTTTTTGCTTATGTCAGTCTGAGTTGGGTTTCTGTCACATTTTTTAAAATATATATTTTTTTTATTGGTTTCAGAGAGGAAGGGAGAAAAAGAGAGGGAGAGAGATCAATGAGAGAGAATCGTTGATTGGCTGCCCCCTGCACGCCACTTACTGGGGACTAAACCTGCAACCTGGGCATGTGCCCTGACCCGGAATCGTTGACATTCATAGGTTCATAGGTTGGGGTTCAACCACTGAGCCACGCTGGCCGGGCTGTCGCTCTTCGTTCTCAGCGTCCTCACTAACTCCGTGGCCATGTGGCCGCCTGCTAGGAGTCGGCTGCTTGAGTCTCAGTGGGACTCAGCCAACGCCTGTCCTTGTGCGCAGGCTGTGTGGTCCCGACCACAAAAGGACTCAGGCTCCCTTCCTCCTCCCCAGGCTCTCCCCTGGACGCAGGGAGCCCGGGGCTCGGGACACAAGGGAAGCTATGCTTCTGGCTTGTCTGACGGGTGGTGGTGGGTTTACTCGTCGCTTTGTCAGGGGGTTTACTCTGACCTCCGGGTCTTTTTCTACCGGATCTGAGGCAGCCGGTCCTCCCGGGCTCTCCTCACTTGTTGGGATGCTCCTCTGTGTGTCTGGGTCTGTCCTGCACGGAAATAATCTCTCCGATGGACAGGTCAGGGGAGCGTCCTTAGGGCCTCAGGCCAGCTGGCTCCGACCCCGAGAAGCTCAGGGCCCGAGGGTATCCTCGCTCTCCGACAGGGTCAGGTCCACATGAGCCAAGTGGACCTCCCTGTCCTTTAAGGCGGCCGGCGTCGCCTCGGGGCTACAGCAGAGCTCCGAGGGGTGTGCCCTGCGGGAAGGGCTTGGTCCCGGCGGTCTCTGTGGGCCGCCATTTCACTTTCTGGGGGTCTGGCTCCCGGGAGAGATTTGACTGGGTTCAGTGTGGCATCTGTCCCTGGGGCCCAGGCCACACACGTCTCCGCGACCCCCTTGCTGAGCCCAAGCCTGGCCTCAGAGCCCTCCTGGACACCCAGCCAGGTGACCCGGGCCGAGAACTGGACGCTTAAACTCCGTGAAGGTTTTGAATCTTCATTTGGAAACGTCCTGCTTTGCCTTCATAGCCGCGGTTCCTTTGTCCAGAGATGGGGGGGCAGGAAGAGAGACCGTGTGTCCCCTCTCCAGATCCCGGGGTGCCGGCAGCACCCCCCGCACGGGGAGGTGGCGACTCTTGCCGTTGCTAACCCTCCCCCAGGGAGGTTTTTCCATTGACTCTCAGGGAGAGTGGAAGAGAAGCATTGATGTGAGAGAAACACATGGGTGGACTGCCGCCTGCACGAGCCCCAACCAGGCCCTGGATCGGGGAGGAGCCTGCAACCGAAGTACATGCCCTTGACCGGAATCGAACCCGGGACCCTTCGGTCCACAGGCCGATGCTCTATCCACTGAGCCAAACCGGCTAAGGCGAGATAGTGACTCTCTTAACAGCACCAAGAACCTGTCCCTGTGGGTACTGGGAGGCCAAAACGACGCCGGCAATGAACCCCATTATGCCGTTCATATAATCGGTCAGATGTGCGTACAGGGATGAACATTTGCGACTCCGATTTTCCCATTGTCTCTCTCTCCTGGAGAAGGTTCCAGTCCCTTAGATCCGTGCTTTATCTGTGACGGATCTATCATTCGTCTGGAGAACACAGTTGTCATTCACTTCCCTTAATTAGCTTATGGCTTCTAAATTATCTGCTACCATAAAATGGGATTTTTATACTGCAGACTGCAAAGGTTCCTGGGAATTTAATATGCCACTTTTAATTGGGGAAGAGGACCCTAAAGGATTCGTAATACTTTTTTTTACTGCACTTGCATTAGGCTCAAGGGAGGGAACGTGAAGATGTTGAGTAAGAAATGGGATTTGGGTCAGTGAGACAGTGATGATTTATTTGGAAGAAGGCAAACAGGGAGGGAGGGAGGCAGGGAGGGGGCAGGGAGGGAGGGAGGAGGGAGGGAGCCATAGCCACAGCCGCAGGGTGGCGTTGGGGCCGAGGGCTCTGAGCATCTCCTGAGTTTCACCCCCAGTCGCTCTGACGGGCTAGCAGCGTATTTACATCGCGTGGTGCCAAGTCGGCAGTGGTGACCCAGCCCTGCAGTCCATCCCCCCCCCCCGTGGACACGGTGCGACCACACCTCCCTAAACGCATTCTTGGCCTCGTGCGTGTGCCCTGGCTCCGGCCTGCGGCCCACGGCGTTGGCTCAACACCGCGAGCGGCTCTCTGTGACCCTCAGACCAGGCACAGGCCCACGCGGGGTGGTGACGGCCGTCAGACGGAGACGGGCTCCGTGGCAGCTCCAAGGATGGCTTCTTCACGCCCCTGAGATAGACGCCTACAAACAGGGAAAGGGAAAGC